>JAECUM010004724.1:0-146661 GCA_016617855.1 Megalonaias nervosa | reverse complement strand
TTTTTGAATGTAGCATTGGTGTTCCAAGTCCACGGTTTGGCGACAAATGTGACATCGCTTCTTTCCTGAACAGACGTGCGCCTTGGCATTGTTGGTACGTATGCCTTGTCCACAAGTAGGGCACAATCTCAAGAGCTGACAAGTACATTTCTGCTGTGAACCTTGCGTCTTTAGGTGTTGTTGGTAACAGGCAGGACTGACAAACGTGCGCTGACAAGCAGAGCAATACACTCGTTCTTGTCCTTCGTCCAGACAGGGTTCAGAAGCTAAACATCCTGAGCATTTCGATCCACAATGCTTGTGTTGCTCTCGATTGTTATAGCCATAGTCACACTTCTCACAGTAATAACTGTATGACAGGAATCCAGTGATACTGGTAATGGCATCAAAATGTTCATCGTGATGATAGACGTGAATGTATTTTCCGTCTTTGAAATCTTTGCCTCGAAACAACAGAGGTCCGCGCAGTTCTTGAGGGTGTACTTTCAAGGTGTAGCGTGGAGCCAAGACGTCTTGCAACTTTTGCATTTCAGGAATGCCACAGGGTGTGTCTTTAGCTAACCCTGCTTGCTGTAACAGGAGTTCTGCTTCTTTTCGTTGTTTGGCTCGGTCCGATTGTTGAATAGTTTTCCAGGCTCTTTTCCATTCTACCGTATCGTTCTTGTCGGCATACGTTTGTCCCACCACGATGGCACGGGCTACACACATCTTGTCTTTTGAATTGTTAATTTGGACGAGACTACGCTTGAGGTTACGCAAGTTGTCTACCAACATCAACTTTTTTTTACCTGTCCCTTGGGGAAGAGACACGTGGGTCATGTACAGTGTCGCTTTTCCGTCCGTGATGTGAAATTTGTCGTTGGATTGTTGTACGTGTTGAATCTTGTCCATGATTTTGGAAGGTGTCAATTTTGTTGGACTGCTAAACTCGATCCAAACGGGAGACTTCAAATTGTCGTGATGAATAGAAAGTCTCAAGCGATCGTCTTCTTTGGCTCGACATTGCCGTTTTAGTGTGGCTAACAAAGAATCCCACACATCGGTGATGAACCCTTCTGCTTTTTCCAAGGGTACGTCAGACTTGAAATCTTTAAATTTCACTGCGTACGTGTAGGCTGTGGTTCTAAATTTTCTGGAAGAGCGTTTGTCCGTCTCCCGAATATGGTAGTACTTTTCAGGGTTTACGGGTGGTATTGAACTTTGATTTGGTGTAGACTCTTTAGGCTTCGATTCTGGTTCACTCATCTCATCTTCAAAATCACTGGCATGAATTTGTGCCAAGACTTCAGCTACTGTGCGAGGCGATAAATCACGTTTCTGCCTCTTACTTTCTTCTTTCTTTTCGAAATGATGCGATCGTTTCATCTTGACGACAAAAAGTCAAATGACTACCTGTGAAACACCATGAACCCCTATATATCTATGTCAGACCAGGGCATATATAAAGGGCTAGTGACTCCCTCTCAGTATTCATTTCGCTCTCAAGCTGACCAGCACAATGGAAGAACCCACACAGATTGAACTTCTGATTAGAGCATTGCGAGGTGTGATAAGAAAGTTTTCTTCAGACAAGCCGACGGACTACTCTCCTTCCTTTCGAGATAAAAGTCAAGATACTTGCTATATCTGTCAAAAGAAAGGGCATTGGGCTGCAGAATGTCCAGACCGTCAAAGAAGCAAGGCCAGTGTCAAAAGAAACAAAAGTCAAGATACCTGTTATCATTGTCAAGAGAAAGGACATTGGTCTTCAGAGTGCCCTAAGAAAAAACAGGAGCAGGAGAAGGAGGAAGAAGAAACAGAGGTAGCCTTGACAAAAGAAGAACCCAGACACGTTCAGAAAGAGAAGACAGAAAAGAAAAGAAGACGAGAAAAATGTGAGGAAGAAGAAGAGGAAGAAGAGGGAAAAAGTGTAAAAGTGAAGAAATTGAAAAAACAGAGAGAGTGAAAGAAAAAAGACAAAGAAGAAATCTATGAACTTTTTTAAAAGAGTTGTGTTGTGTTATGTTGTGATATTGAATTGTAAAAAATTTGTAACAGAATAGACCAAACTGAAAAAAACGTAAGTGTCTCTTGGTTTTCATTATTTAGAAATAATAAGGACCTACACTCATACACTCACAAAACGTACATCATAGGGTTAAAGAAGGGAATTTGAGTTTTAATTGATTTTGGCAAAATGAATAGTCACTCTTTTCGAGAGTATTGGGTAGCCCTGAAAAGGACTGTTGAGTGTTTGTTTTTCCTTAGAACAAACTCAGGAACGAGAATCAATTCGCTTTAACTGTCTTAAGCCTTTGCCACGGCCAAGGCCTACTTGTGGACTTGCTCCTGTCAATGATTTAGTAGATATCACTAGGGGTGGTATCTGTGGTGTAGTCACAGGGTTAGGTTGTTTGGCTCGGGAAGGTCTTTTTCTCTTGTGTCGTAATAAAGAAGTCTGATACATTTGTTTCAGACTTCTTAACTCGGCCAAAATGTCCAAGAGTACCGTGACCGTTTGACTTTCGCTGTTCTCCTTCTCTCCCAGACTTTGTTTCTTCTCTACTGCTTCTTCTTCTTCCTGTTGTTTCCTTCTTGCCTCTTCTTCTTCTTCTCGCTGTTTCTGTTCAAGAAGAAATGCTTGCTCTGCTTCTTTCTGCTGCTGTAAAAATCTCTCCAATTCTTCTCTCTGTCTTTGTTTAAAATCGTCGACACGTGGTAATGAAGGAGAAAGTGGCGAAGGTACTGGTACCGGAACAAATTCTTGGGAAGAAGATAAAAAATCCACTAAATCCCAGTTGAAATCAACCTCTTCTGGAAGTAGCACTGTGTTCACTTTGGTAGCTGCTGCTGTACCATTACTTCTCGTCTCCACAGCCGGTGCACCCCAATTCATTGTCTTCTTAGGTTCCGTCATGTTTCACAAAACACTACTGCATCGATTCACTGCGCACAGACGCTAGTGTGCCTATATAGGAAATGTGACGTCACAGGTAGCTCTCTTCGGATTGGAAGACAGACTCCGCGAAGTGACTGAATTTTGTAACGCGTGTTGGGATTGGTGAACCCTTTCAATCCGTTTCGATCCGGTCTTCCACTATAAATAAACGCGGTTCACTTCATTCCCTTCACCTGTTCTCGTCACAGAGAAGATGTTGATCAACGTAGAATCCTCTACTTTGGTATCCTCAATGCTGTTACGTACAGACTTACCCATGTATGTGAAAACAAAATGGACTGTCATCCGGATCACCGGTGCCACTCTTTGGAAAAGAAGATGTTATGTGGAAAGACAAGGCTGTCTTAAGCGGACTCTCATCTACGGACCAGAAGTGAGACACAGCTTAAGACAAACTTTGAGAAATTTGAGGAAGATAAGAAGACCTATGCGATGTCCTGTATGTTAACGGAATAGTGTGAACATCACATAACAAAAAACGGCCCTTTTCAGGGCCACTTCCAATGCCTCGAAAAGATCTTAATTTTCATTTGGTCTCCCCCCTAAACGAATATATATAAAACCCTTCCTCTACTAAAAAAAAGAAACATGCCACCTGTCGCTTATCGCTCTACAAACCCCCAGTCTCCTAGTCACCGCTCTACCAAATTTCCATTGACGCTATACAGGCCCAGGGTGTTCTAGTCCCTCTGCTCCATTTTTCCATTGACGCTATACAGGCCCAGGGTGTTCTAGTCCCTCTACCTCATTTTTCCATTGACGCTATACAGGCCCAGGGTGTTGACCTACTTTCTTGACGCTATACTGGCCCAGGGGGGGTCTGTAATGCTAATTCCCATTGACGCTACGGTAACCCACTATACTACTGTGATTGTTTGTTTGTCTATGTCTCTGTTGAGAACAACAACTAAACCGTAAAACTCTTACCACTACGATTCCCGTTTGTCCCTATCAACTCTTTTGTCCCCATAAATCCATTCCCTATAGGCTATTGTACGTCCACCAAGATCCCCCCCCCCCCGCAAGCTAGCCTGTGGCTCCTATATAATTATGATTTATCCTCCAGTTCAAACATGTAAATACTATTGTCAACTTGCTGTTTTTGTTTTTATATTTTTTATCTGAATTCATTTACGTTATCGTCTCTGCAAAAAAGGGCTAAATTGCTATACTATCTAAATATCTCTCTAAAAAATGATTTGGTAACAAATAGTCTCGAAAATTGGTAACTATTTGTAAATGTTGATTTCACAAGAAATATGTCTTTAAACAAAATTTCGTCTTTGTTAAAAAAAATCACGGACTATTTAAAATTTCTAATGAAAATCTTTGCGCTGTGATTTGTCAGATGAAGAATAAAATCTTAAGTTTGATACAAATAAAAAGACTTTTTCCAGAAGCGTGTTGTCTGACATAATTTAAAGGAGACCAGAAATAAAACTGTTCCTTTATGTATGTAATTCTCTACAAATTTTAATTCGACTATAATGTTTATAAATTAAATGTCGTAGGCGGGTAGTGATTATATTGGGCTGAAGATACCACAATTCCGTAAATTGCCGAGTTTTTCCAATTTTGATGAGACGACAGATCACGTGGTCCCGTGACGCAATACTAGCCAGTCCTCGAATACAGACAGAAGCATGGCGAGCGAGACAGACTGAAGAAGACCAGATTTGGATTGCACCTTCAAAAGCTGAATCTGCATCCGAGATATGCTCATAACTATATTTCTTGAATTGTGTGTTAACAATGTGTTTAAGACCTGAAAGCAGAAAAGTACAACAGTAAGAATGTGCTCATGTTTCATAGTTTGGAATTTAAAAAAAGCAATGTAATTTTAAAATAAATACTCATACATTGTGTGCTGTGCAAAAATGTGATAGGATTAAGCGATGGTGCCCAATGTAAAACTTAAAAATTTACCACAATGCAATAAATTCATTTAAGAAGGATGAGGTTCAATTGAATTATATGTAAATGACATTCATTACCTACCCCCAACACACACACACACACACACACACACACACACACACACACACACACACGCACCACCTAAGGAATAATATCTTGAAAATATACATCCAATACTAAAACATAGTGAGATAATACTGAATTCTGGGCGAAGAGACTAGAACGGAGACCGACTTGTGTGTGAAGCAACATCCATTACTGGGGATGTGTAAAGGGCATTGAGAACAGTTTTCATCGGTCGTAACTTAAGCATTAGTTTTTCAGAACGAAAACCCACAAATAAATCAGCAAAGCAGAAATCATAAGTAATTAGTTTAAACATTAAGAATCTTCCTTCTTATGATTCAATTACAGTGTGTTTTACATTCAGGTAAGATTGAATTGAATCAATCAAAGTTTTGAAGGATACTTCACTTTGCGGTGAGTAATATTTAATGGAATATTTTCAAATTATTAAAATCCACTCAAATTAAGATACAAGTATTGCATATTGAATACAGTAACCAAACAGATAAACACAGCGCATACCATATATGCATTTCTGGATGTGAATAGTGGCATGAAAATATTTTAATTTATATTTTTTACGTACTAAAAGCATATGCTGCGACGGGTAACTATTCATGATAAAAGAAAATGGCGATAGTACTGTAAAGAAAGAAAGTGCCATAAATTAAATTGTAGTTGGGTGGAATTTTGTATGTGACTCGGCGTATATTCCCTGGATATTATATAGGGCTTCCGTGCAAACAAATGCAGGAGGGGAAAAAATGCAAAGAACATTGTCGGTATGTGAGCTTATCTACGATAATTAGCATCCTCGCAAAGTTCGCAGCAATGAACGTAAAGTTTTGATATTGATATCATCATGTAATTGCTTCTTAGAATAAAAGCTACCGGAAGTTAATTTGGATTTGGGTGGATTGCAGGTGTGTAGTCATATATTTTCATTTGAAATGTTCTGATTACTATCAAAGTTTGTAGGACTAAGTGGATTTTGATGAAGCAAAATCTTTTTTTATCTCTCCTTAAAATCGTAAGCATTTAACAAAAAGAGACGCTGAAGAAAATGATTACCGATGATTATAATTGTTTTGTAATAAATCGCAGAAATCGGTTAAACATTCGTATAATAACGTTTTGACTTGGGTACGATTCGGCGCTCATAGGTACGTTTTGACTTCGGTACATTTTGATTACTGAACGTATCGGCGTTCATAGGGACGTTCTAACTGGTATGTTTCGGTCTGGGCAGTTTTGCCTTGGGTACGTTTTGACTTCCGTACCTTTCGGCTTGGGAATGTTTTGAGTACGTGCATACTAGAAGGGCTTAGATCTTAAAGACTCATTCATCAGCCGCTTGAAAATGGAAAACTACACGAGCTTACACACGAGTGACAAGACCTTCAAATCTAAAATATGTGGAAAATCTTTTAGGCGCAGCCCTACCCTGTCCGCGCACGTGGACACACACTGGTGAAAAGCCATTTAAGTGTGAAGTATGTGGAAAATTGTTTAACCAAAGCGCTTGTTTGTCAAGACATTTGAGGATACATACATGTGATAAACCATACTGTAGCGGAACACTCCCTCGGCTACACTGCCCCGAGTCTCGCTATCTCGGGTTCTTTAGGATAGGTCTTGTATTTGGAGTGATACCCCGCTGAATACGTCTGAGGACTGGCACTCCAGAGTATGACAGATTTCTACCTCAGCGGGATACCGTCTTATTCCTGGCTTCTTGTGTGTCGCCGACTTGGTCTAAGTCGCCAACTGGGTCGCAGACTTGTCGCAGGGTCGCCGACTGGTCGCAGACCTGTCGCAGTCTTGGTCACAGTCGCCGACTGTGTCGCAGACTTGTCCCACTCTCTGTCGCTGGGTCGCCGACTGGTCGCAGACTTGTCGCCGACTGGTCTTCCTCTGGTCGCCGACTTGGTCGTGGTCGCCGTCTGAGTCGCCGACCTGTCGCAGGGTCGCCGACTTGTATTAGGGTCGCCGACTGGGTCGCAGTCTCGGTCGCAGGGTCGCCGACTGGTCACAGACTTCTCGCAGTCTTGGTCGCCGACAGGGTCGCAGTCGCCGACTGTGCCGCCGACTTGTCGAAGTCTCGGTCGCAGACTTGTCGCAGGGGCGCCGACTGGTCTTCCTCTGGTCGCCGACTTGGCCGCAGAGTCACCGACTAGGTCGCCGACCTGTCGCGGGGTTATCGCCGACTGGTCGCAGTCTCGGTCGCAGTCGCCAACTGGGTCTTCTTCTGGTCGCACGGTTGTCGCCGACTGGTCGCAGTCTCGGTCGCAGTCGCCAACTGGGTCTTCTTCTGGTCGCCGACTTGTCGCAGTCTCGGTCGCCGACTGGTCTTCTTCTGGTCGCCGACTTGGTCGCAGTCGCCGACTGGGTTGCAGACTTGTCGCCGAGTCGCGTCGTTATCCAATCGAGATCGATAGAGAGACGACAGTGCGAAATGATGAAAGAAGAGTTATCCTCAGTCAAAAACCTGTATTACCGCAAGACCTCTGTGTTGTTTGGACGAGCCTTGTAGCGCCGGGCTGTTGGTCGACGAAAGACCTTGTCCCTAATCTTTTCCGATTCCCTGGCCTGGCTCTCTCCTGTCCAACGTAATACAACCAAGTGTGCTTGCTCTGGCTGGGGTGGTTATACTGCTACATTGCAGGGGACGTATTCACACTATACCGCTTCCTAACACACCACCATAGCAGCCACAGTTGGCCCGTATATATACCCAGGCGGAATCACGTGACCCAAACTAAGACGTTAGATGGCACTACAAAGCCCGCCAAACATTTAAAATCACAACATAAATTTCAACGAAACGAAATATTAAATAATGAAACGAAAATGTGAAGTCAATGGGGTTTTCTCGTTACAATACGAATTTTCAATTTATGATGTATCATTTACCCAAACGTCTAATTTGACAACGCACTTGAAACTACACACTTGATGAAGAAAAAAAACAACAACTTTAAATGGAAGATTGTTTCGCGATCGTTCAGCTGGACACACCATGACACATCATGATAAGGAACCATACACATGTGGCATTGATAGATCTCTTTTCTCTAGCCAAAGCAATAATTTGTCTAAATACTTGACGAAACACAATGGTGCAAAACCCTTTAAATGTAATATATGCGGGAAATGTTTAGCCAAGAATGTACTTTGGGAAACGATTTTAAGATACGTTGGTGATAAACCGTACAACTGTGAAATATCAGTAGTGAAAGGGGATACTATAGCAACAATGGAAAACCCAGTCAAAAAGGTCGTGGGACACTTTGGCGACAAGTGGGATTTAACATGGGGAATTTTAACATGGGTGGGACTATAGAACGACAAGTGATTGGGACTGTTTAGTGACAAAAGGAATGGAACAGGTGGGGTGACGTCTATGTACTGGACACTGGCAACAACGTTGCAAGTGGCTGACCTCAATCGGACAGAACACTGGCAACAATGTTGCAAGAGGCTGACCTGAATACGCAGCTACCCAGGTAGAGACAAATACAATACAGATATACACATAGAAACGTGGTTAGAAACATAGACATATACAACACAACCATAGATTGATGAACATCAATCTATCATACCTAAAATATACAATGGACTAAAAAGAAATTTGGGCAAGAAAGAGTAAATCTTTTCGAGATATATGAGTAGCCTTGAAAAGGGCCTTTGTTTTTTATGTCAACACCATTCCGTTAACACAGAGGGCATCTTACGCATCTTCTTCTCTTTCTCAAGCTTCGTCTAACCTCTGGTCCGTAGATGAGGACTCGCTTCAGACAGCCTTGTCTTTCCACATAGACCCTTCTTTTCCAAACACTCGTCTTGGTGATCAGGCTGATGGTCCATGATGATTCGACATACATGGGTAATTCCGTACGGAACAGCAACTACGATATGAGATTAGGGGAATCAACGTTTGTCCACATCGTGTGACGAGAACAGGTGAAGGGAATGAAGTGAATCACGTTTATTTATAGTGGAAGAGTGGATCGAAACGGATTGCGATTTTTCACCAATCCAAACACGCGTCACAAAATTCAGCCACTGCGCGGAGTCTGACTTCCAATCCGAAGAGAGCTACCTGTGACGTCACATTCCCTACATAGGTGCGCTAGCGTCTGTGCGCAGTGAATCGATGCGACATTGTTTTTTGAAACATGACGGAAACTAATAAGACGATGAATTGGGGTGCACCGGCCGTGGCGACGAGAAGCGATGGTATAGCAGCGGTTACCAAAGTCAACACGGACCTACTTCCAGAAGAGGTCGATTTTAATTGGGATTTAGTGGATCTTCTCTCTTCTTCGCAAGAATTTGTTCAGGTACCAGCACCTTCGCCACCTTCTCCTTCTTTACCACACGTCGAGGATTTTAAACAGACAGAAAGAAGAATTGGAGGAATTTTTACAAGAGCAGAAAGAAGCAGAAAAAGCTTTTCTCTTTCAACAGCAACAGCGAGAAGAAGCAGAGGCAAGAAGGTAACGACAGGAAGAAGAAGAAGCAGAGAAGAAACGAGGTTTAGGAGAGAAGGAAAACAGTGAACCTCAACTGGTGACGGTAATCTTAGACATTTTGGCAGAGTTAAGGAGTCTGAAACAAATGTATCAGACTTCTTTATTACGACCAAAGAGAAAAAGATCTTCCCGAGCCAAACAGCCCAACCCTGTTATTATGCCTGAGATACCAGCCCCAGTGATTTCTACCAAATCATCGACGGGAGCAGGTCCAGAAGTATGCCTTGGCCGTGGCAAAGGGATAAGGCAGTTAAAGCTGATTGCTTCTCGTTGCTGAGTTTGTCCTTTTCAGGGCCACCCACTTCTTTCAAAAAGAGTTATTATTCATTTTGCCAAATCAATTAAAACTCAGAATCCCTTTTTTACCCCATGATGTACGTGTGTGAGTGCATGAGTGTAGGCCCTTTATCATTCTAAAAAATCAAAACCAGGAGACGCTAAAGTTTTTTCTGTCTGGTTATTCTGGTACAAATTTTACAATCCAATTCACAACACAACACTTTAAAAAGGTAAAGGTTCATAGACATCTTCTGTGTCTTTTTTTTTGTTCACCCTCTCTGTTTTTTGAATTTCTTCACTTTCACAAGTTTTTCCTCCTCTTCTTCCTCACTTTTTTCTGGCCTTCTTTTCTTCTCTTTCTAGACGTGTCGGGGTTCTTCCTTTGCTGAGGGCACCTCTTCTTCTTCCTCCTGCTCCTGTTGTTTCTTAGGTCAGTCTGAAGACCAATGTCCTTTCTGTTACGAATATGCAATTTAATTACTTGTGTGTTAATTTTAAATTCTTTTTATTTTATTTTTGTATCATTACATTTCATTGTAATGATTATTTTCACGTGATCTGATATTTTTGAAAAAGATACTATGTTTATATAAAACGTAGTATGACTCGCATAAGCACGATTTTTTCTTGCTATGGTTTGTCCATGTAGTAAACACTACGCGAAAACGATTGGTTATTGCCAAGGTCATTTTTTGACCCACATGTAATTGCATTGCTTACTGCGCTATTTGATGATGAAATAACCACGCGTTCCTTCGTGCGCGCATGAAATGACGTCTTAGTTCAGTTTAAAAATACTCAGATCCCCGTGAAATAGTCAGTCGTATAATATATCTTCAAGAAGAAGGATATATTTCTTCTAGGTGCCGTAAAGAGTTGTATTTTTACATATTTGGAGCTAGAGATGTTTTATCATAGATGATAGCTTGTTCAGAGGTTCATCTAATTTTGTTAGAATATAATAATTTATTCCCTGGAGAACTATACAAGTGACAAAGATATTCGATGGAAATTTATTCTAAATTGAAACATTACAAATTGTGATTCAACGTGGAACTCTTGACATTCGTATAAAGACTTCACCTGATGTCATCATCATCCATCTTGGAACGTTATCAAGATTCGAACCTGGATTCAGTTAAAACTATTTCGTGATAGGACTTGTATTTTTTTTTCAGTACTAGGATAAATGTTTGGATTGCCTTCACAAACTGTAAGTCCTATTTTCTATTTCACCTTTTCACCGTGTTTTCTAGGGAAATAAATTATTTTTGCTAAAACTTACAAAGCTTGTTGGTTTCATACTTTTGTTTTGTTACTTTTGAGCGAGTTTATACGTAATATTTCTCTTGACAATGATAACAGATATCTTGACTTTTGTCTCTTTTGACACCGGTCTTGCTTTTTGATGGTCTGGACATCTATAGCCCAATGCCTTTTCTTACGACAGATATAGTAAGTATCTTGACTTTTATCTCGAAAGGAGGGGGAGTAGCCCATCCGCTTGTCTGAAGAAAACTTTCGTATGACACCTCGCAAAGCTCTGATCAGAAGTTCGATCTGTGTGGGCTCTTCCATCGTGCTGGTCGACTTGAGAGTGAAATGAATACTGAGACGGAAGGCACTGGCCTTTTATATATACACTGACCTGACATGGATATGAAGGCGTCCATAGCGTTTCAAATGTAGTCATTTGACTTTTTGCAGTCAAGATGAAACCATCGCATCATTTCGTGGAGAAAGGGGTCCATGGCGTTTCAGATGTAGTCATTTGACTTTTTGCAATCAAGATGAAACGATCGCATCATTTCGTAAAGAAAGGAGAAGAAAGTAAGAGACAGAAACGTGACCTATCGCCTCGCACAGTAGCTGAAGTCTTGGTTCAAATTCATGCCAACGATTTTGAAGGTGACATGAGCGAGCCAGAATCCAGGCCCAGAGAGTCTACACCAAACCAACGTTTGCCGTCAACAGTAAACCCTGAAAAGTACTTTCACATTCGAGAGACGGACAAATTCTCCTCTAGAAAATTGAGAACCACGGATGATGCAAGGACCGTGTTTACCCAAGTCGGAGTATTTGACAGAACCTTCCCGCTACTTCCAAATGATTCATGACTGAACCAAATACATGAGACACGTGGACGTCGTTCGTGAGGATTTGATCTTGGTCAGTTAGGAAGAAGAACTGGACTTTGTAAAAGCCGACGAATTTGGAAATGTCATCATTGCAGCCTACGTGACAGCCCATGCTCGCTTAAAATTGTACGAAGCTTTAGAACTGTTAGGAGATCGTGTACTGTATTTTGACACGGACAGTTGCATCTACATCGATCGCTTGGGTCACCATCACATTGACATCGAAGGACACCGTTTAGAAGCCTGGACGGATGAGCACCCCAACGACAAGATTATAAGTTTTGCTATTGTTGGTCCCAAATATTACGGCTACGAATACCGAGACCCACAAGGAGAAGTGCACACCTAGTGTAAACTGAAAGGATTGACTCGGTTATCGCACCAGTCGACTGGTGAACTTTGGCGTATTGAAAGAAGCCCTGCAGTCTGCACAGGATGGAAACTTTAAAGTGACCGCCTACGATCCTCACAAGATTGTACGTTTAACCAAACACCAAATCGTCAGTCGACCCTTGGAAAAAGTGTACCAAATCGTGTACCAGAAGCGAGTTCGGCTTCCCAACCACTTCACTTTATCGTAGGGACACGTCGATATTGACCAGCACATAAAAAGCGACAACGTCCAAGACCGATAGTTCATTGTAACTACTAACACCAAGCGAGAAAGATGAATCCTTTCAAACAGCAAGTATCAAGCGAGAGCAAACTCGAGTTCGATGCTGTGCCTTCCGATTGCAGGAATGCCGTACTATGCGACCTCAGCGATTCAGTATCACATCATGGGAACTTTGCCATGACTATACCTACCATGGAAAGCGATGATGTGCGTGTCAAATCTAACGGATGCGAGAGTGATGCCACTCGTTATCGTTCACCTTGTCACTTTATTTGTGGATGTCATCCTTCACTGGAAACCATGCCGTTACCACCCTACGGATGTCATCCAAAACTGAGCAAACTCCTCCGGATTTCACTGTACCCTCATCGAAATGAGCCTGTGAAAGACGAATATTCGTTCCCTGTGCGTTTGCCTGAATACTGCGACTTTGAAAGTCGATTTTAAACCTTCCGAGGAAAATATCCAAAATATCTGGGAGGACCTACCCCCCGAAGAATTAGCCAGTGCCGGATTTATCTACTTGGGCGAAGGTGATAAAGTCAAGTGCTTCAGTTGCGGTGTGTCACTTCACGAGTGGGAGAAGAAAGATTCCGCTTTCCTGGAACGTGCTCGATGGTCTCCTCACTGTCACTACCTACCTTTAGTGGGACCTAGTCACTGAAATGGCATACCATGTCGTTTAAGAAACCAGCTTGGCTAGGAGTCAAACGTTGGACAACACCTAGACAAGTATTTAAACCCCAATTAAAAAATAATATTCAAAGACTATTAAACGAATTGCAAGAGAAGCTTTTCAAGGAAGTTTGGCAGAAACTTGTCATAGCAAAATATCAATTGGTGCCTGAGGAACTTTTATGTCGAGAAATTCACAAGAGGAAATTGACAAAAGTCAATAAACAAGTCAGATTTCTCTGATCAAGTACATCAGAAGATTTTATTACCATTCTTGACCGTTACCCTGAATGGCTGTGATCAGAAATTACAAACTACGTCCGTCATTTTTCGCTCTAGGAGATGTTTTTGATTGACATGGTCATGGATACTTTACAAGAGAACATTCGTGGTTTGCCTGTGGAGTTGAGAGAACGCATTTACCGAGAGTTGGTCAAAATACAAGTGAAACGCAAAGAACAATTTCATCCGTTACGTCACCGATGTTTAAACCACTCGAACTTAAATGCTATAAGAGGATTGATTCTGATGAAAGTGTTCCAGTGGTCAGACGTTGATCAACTACTCGTTTGCGAGAAGGATTGGTTTGTTACTGATTCCTTTTACTACAAGGTAGACTTGCTGCAACGAATTCCAGAAGAAGAGTTAGAAGGTTACCAAATTTTTTTACACAATGTAAACTTAGTTCAAGAGGAAACTTCTGAACGGTGTTTAATGTGCATGTTAGTGACTAAACAATTTAGATTCGCCGCTGGAGTACGATCATCTCTGTGCAGAAAGTACACTAACTGCCTCCGACAAAAAGAGGTATAAAAACTGGCTTCCATGCCACGACCTTTATCATTCGTGATAACAGATTCCGTGGAAGGAAATGAATGACAGCATTCAAACGGTGGAGGATTACTATTGGATTTTACGAGAACTGTGTCCATTGAATTGGGATCGACGTGTGGTGTGTGTCTTAGTGACTTGCTTTCTGGGATTTCGTTTACCAGTCTATTCCTTGTGGACCCTTTACGAACAGTACATACCACCCAAAAGCATGAAAGTGGTCCCTTTAAATGTAAACGAAAGACTCATTCTGTCAAAAGCTTTGCGCTTTCATCTTGATTCTTCTCAACCTCTGCGAAAAAAAAAAAGATTCGTCAACTTTTAGGTACTGAAGATGTGTACGACGATGTGTGTGTAGCTTGTGATTTTCACCCTCACTGGAAAGATGTACGTGACTGGAAAGGTATGGGCTTCCAGGCTTGGACAAAAGAGGTGGAACACTATGTCCAAGATTTCTAATCCCAAATTTAAACTTTCAGTGCAAAAAGTAAGTTTTAAACCTGTGTTAGTGACAGTGCCAGAAGAAGAACCAGTACCTTCAGGACAGGACAGGACCGTCATCGACATTCCCGAAAGGCCATTCTGGGAGAACCTCTATGTGACTGTGCCCAGTGTAGAGACTATAAGAACATTGCACACTGTCCCTAGGAGACAACATCTTGGTCACCAAAAATGTTGTACGGAGAATTATTTATATTCCACTATGATCGTTTTGATGTATCTCTCATACATGTACTTAACCATTTGGCTTTTATGTATTTTTGTGTTTCGTGTTGTTCACAATTAAAGATTGTAATAAACGTGACCTGAAAAAACTATAAAAACTCTTGTCTTGTCTGTCTTCGTGTCAAAAGTGACATTCCCTACACTACTATGGCTACCTCTGCTAACTCTGCTCCCTCTTCTTCCACTTTCAAAGTCATCGACGAAAACTTAGATCGTGCCAGTTGGGAGGCCTTGTATCTTCGGCATCCCTTTAACGTGTTAATTGCTGGACCCAGCGGTTCAGGCAAAACCGAATTTGTCAAACGTTTGATCGAACATAAACATCATTTGATCGATCGTCCACCACAACGTATCGTGTGGTGTTACAAAAAGTGGCAATCGGCATACAGCCTTCTGCAAGAAAGTCAAGGTGATTCCATCGTGTTTGTGGAAGGCATCCCTGGTGAAGACGACGGGATCGTGTCTGACCCCAGACAAACCCATCTGGTCATCTTCGACGACATGTTAGGAGAAGACGAAGAAGAAATTAAACTGTGGTTTGCGCGCAAAGGTCATCATCGTAATGCCAGTATCATTTACATTACCCAATATTTGTTTCAACAAAGTAAAACCTATCGCACCATCAGTCTCAATGCTCATTATGTGGTCTTATTTAAAAGCCCTAGAGATAAATCGCAAGTGCAAGTCTAAGCCAAACAGTTAGGAACGCCTTGGCCGACTCATGCGTACGATGATGCTACTCAAACCCCACACGCCTATTTACTCGGGATTTAAAACCCACCACTCACGATTATTTGCGATTTCGTTCCCATGTGTTTCACCGCTGGTACCAAGACGGAGGGCCTGTCGTGTATACGTCCCCATCGTCGACTTAACAACAACAACAACCAAAAGTCTATATAAACTTCGGTCACTTTGGGTCTGTCTCACACGACGTCAACATGACGTCCCTTCAGTCTCATCTTCCCGTCAAATTGATTCGTGCCTTGTACGGCATCAGTCGCGAAAACATGCACAAATACGTGCTCGTGTCTTAGAAGCCAGTCTCAAAGAAGTCTTACGATGGTTTACGGTGACAGCACGTCAGTTACTGCAAGGCATCATTCACATTCCACATCAAACCAAACATTTTTTTGAGAGAAACAAAGTAGCCTTGACGCAACTGGCTGATCCTCGCATCGACACTCAAACCAAAAAGCAAATCATTTTGAAACCTGGAGGTAGCTGTTCTCTAGGAGGTGTCATCATTCGTTCCCTCTTAAAATGGGATTCTAATGCTCCCAAAATTCTCCCCAAGATAAAAAGCCACTCCCCGACCCTAAAGTACCCAGAAGAAAAAGATAAAGAGCAACGGTGTCAAGACCAGGTCACAGCCTCAGAAAAAGAAAAAGCCCACAGAAAACAGCTTCTACCCACAAGAGAGGCACTGCTGCCAGGACACAACGTCGCATTCGCAAACCACGACCTACCGCAATGGTGTCCGCATCTCCAGTAGCCTCAGCATCTTCCACTTCTCCGTTGCTGGTGATGCCATCCAAGCCCAATTTGACAGATGATCTTCTTAATTTGATGAAAAATTGGAAACAAGTGTCTCCAAGAACTTCTCCTCCAGCGATGACACCCTCCTCCTCTTTAGCTGCAGTGTCCTCTGCTCACAAAGTACCTGCCCCCAAAATCAAAGTCCAAGAGAGAACGGGCATGTTACAGAGTTTATTTGATTTATCCAAGCAAGAACTGTCCCGATTTAGTCCGTTGCGAACTCTTCAACGTCGAGTGATGCCTGTCATCAAGTTCATACGACGTTAAGACAATCAGTGGCGACGCATTCCAGTATACAAAAGACCTGAGGTAAACGATGGGGATCAGTGTTTTTGTGGTCCTGAACGCACAAAGATGCTCCCTCAAAGCAGTGCACACCGTTACCATCGTTGTTCTTCTATGCAAAATTGAAAAGGAAAATGAAAAGGACAGGCACGTCATCCGAAAAACCGCTTAGTGATGCATCGACTTCACCCTCTGAAAAGACAAAGTCGTCTAAAGAAAAGAAGCCACCAAAGGGGAGGAGTGTTTCGCAGTTTGTGGGGAAAAGTCGTCACCTTTTTGACGAAGCGATATTCCATTGCGTGGCAAAGAAACAAGATGTCACTCCCCGAAAGACATTCTTCTTCTATCCCCAAAGAAAAGAAAAGGAAAGGACTGCCTCCTCGTTTAGCCAAACATTAGGACGTGTTGTCCGTTCTGTCCAAAGCTTCTCCACCCATGCGAAAACAACTCATTCAAACCGCCTCCAAAGACGGCATCGATATCGTGTGCGAATGTTGCCTGAACGTCTTGAAAGGAACGATACCTTTGTCTAAACACCGGAAAGAATGCTTAGCCAAACATCGACACGTTCTGCGTTAAATTGTTAAGAAGAAAATACCCATCAGTCAAAAGAAAAATATGTTGGTGCAACGCGGAGGAATTTTGCCCTTTTTGCCCATGTTGTTAGCACCCGTGCTGAAATGAGTATTTGGGAACAACGATTATGGCACTTATGCAGGGAGCTGCTTCACAAGGAATAAGTCCAAGATAAAAAGGCCCAAGTAGGTAAAAGGAGGACTCTGGAGTTAAAGGATCTCAGACGTAGCCATTAACATTAGATGGAAGGACGAAAACTGGCTTTAGTACCTTACAAAGGATGGATGGAATACCATCGTTGGTAAGAACAACGGACTCCACATTTACCTCCCAATCCTCATTTGACCAAGATGTCCCAGTTACTTCACGAATTGCAGTCTTTGATAGATCGCAGCGATTTGTCAGAAACGGAAAAATCGCAACGGTACGGTCAACTGTTGCAACGACTGCAATTCTTTCACCAGAAAGATTTAGACGAAACAGCTCTACCAACTATGAAAGATTTTAAGGCACTGATGAAAAGTCCATCGGCGCCACCACCACCACTATCCCCAGCAGTCAAGACAGACGCAGCCCCACGGGTGTCTAAGGAAGAAGAGGCACGAGAAGTCTTTCAAACACCGTCAGCAGCTCCCATGCCTAGTAAGATCGCAGCGTCCTTGTCGACCCCTTCCCCTACACCTCAACGAAAAGAACTTAAAGATTGGGTTAAAAAGATGATGTTCACTCCTCCTTCGACAGAAGTCAAAAAGAAATAAGGGAAACCAGAAGTGGAAAAAGAAAAGAAGACCAAAGTTATCCCATTACCGCCACCACCACCACCACCACCACCACCACCACTACCCTCAACGTCTACTCCCGTGGCATATCGGACACGTAAAGCCGTTTCCAAACCAACCCTTCGTCCCATCCAGAGTAGCATCAGCGAAGAGTGGATAAATTATTAAAGAATGGAGAAGGTGTTAGCCAGCATTTAATACGATCCATCCCATCCTAACGGTTATGGAGGAGTTCTGAAATGGTATCGTGCTGCCAAAACTCGACTGAAAAGTGCCCGTTTACCTCAAGTGCAACGATGGCTACAAGAACAAGCCACACACACATCTTACACATGTCCATTAGACGAAAATGTTCCAGAAGTCGCACCCGAGTGGAGGGCATCGATCATCAATGGCAAGCAGATTTAGCCGATGTCTCTCATTTGGCCACCTACAATCGTGGCTACAAATATTTTTTTTGTGTCATCGACGTCTTTTCCAAATTTGCCTCGGTCGTGCCATTGACTTCCAAATCGAGCAGTGAGTTAGTGCGAGCCCTCAAGCTAGTGTTGAAACAAAGCGGTCGTCACCCTCTTCGATGGCAAACCGACAAAGGCACCGAATTTCTGAACCAAGCTTTCCAAAAAGAATTAAAAAAACGTGACCTTCATATTTTCACCACCGAGAATCCAGAAATCAAAGCCAGCATCGTGGAACGTTTTCAACGCACCTTGAAAGAACGCATGTGGAAATATTTCACTCATCAACGCACTCTCAAGTGTATCGACGTCTTACCTCACCTAGTCCAAGCGTGCAACCAATTTTACCATCGGAGCATCGGACGTGCCCCCCAAGAAGTGACTTCCGACAATGAAGTGACCGTCTTTGAGCGCCTGTTTGGTATATCCCCGACGGTGACTGGCCCCAAGAAAGGTGAAGTGTTGGCAGAAGGAGATTGGGTGCGCATTGACAAAACCAAACGCACATTCGACAAAGGTTACTTACCCAACTGGACCACCCAATTGTTTCTTGTCACTGAACGAGTGCGTGGCCGTCATCCTTCCGTCTATAAATTGGAAGACATGAACGGGGAAGTGTTTAAAGGAACGTTTTACTTGCCCGAGTTACAACGTGTGACCAAGAAAGAAGACGAAGTGTACGAGATCGAAAGCATTCTCGATGGAAAAACTCATAAACTGGGAAAGCGTCGTGTCAAAGAAGTCAAAGTACATTAGAAAGGATATCCTAACAGTTTTGACTCTTGGATCGACGCTTCGCAAATCATCGACAATAAAAAGAAGTGACCATCATGCCCTTTAACACAACCTCAACCGCTAACACTGAAACAGTGACCGCTCCTTCCCCCTGTTCTTCTCTGCAAGATGTGCAAAAGCAACCCTTGTGGGTGTGGTGTGGAGAACGTGTGCCTGAAAAGCAAGTCGTCGTTTCTGCCAAATCTTTGTGGTGTATTGTGTCATCGGTGCTGCCATTGATAATTTGAGGTTGCAACAAGAATACAAACAATTGTACACCATTTTACTGAGCAGTTGTATCTGTTACCTTCTTTCCAATCCGTCCCTGAAATATTCCTCTAACGGGAACAACGGGAGCCTTGCGTCCAACGTCAGTCACCCTTCCAACAGTCACCATAACCATCACAACAATCCTCTTTTGGACACTCCTCTGACTTTCAGCGACCCCTCAGACACTAGAACTCTGGAATTATGAACAACCAATTTTACTTGACGTTACCCAGTGACAGTTCCATGGAGGTGTTTCCCAAAAACACTTTATGCTGTTACAGGGCCAAATTACCTCAGGCTATTCAATTGGATCACGAAGCCCATTGGGAAGTGGCTTTGGTGGAATCATTTACCCTACACAAATCCAAAACATCACTGAAAAGCAAAACGCTTTCTTCGTCGAAAGCAATTGCAGGAAGAGATTAATAAAATTTCAGGTGACATAAATCCAGTAACAAGCAATCCATCATTCAACATCTATACTCTACAAATTTCAGCAGGCTATTATTTTAGCGTTGAACATTTCGTGGACACGATTGCTGACAGGTTCGAGGCAGCGTTTGGCAAAGTCCTGAACATAGCCACAAAAGTGTTAAGATTGAGTATCATAAAGTGACTCGTAGTCTAATGATGAGATGTGAGGATACCGAAACGTTTCGATCAGGTTTAATGGTAGTTTGTTTGAAATTTTGGGTGGACATCCACAGATGGTAGCACACAATCTGAGCCCGAAAATCAACAACAATATAAATTTTTACAGTGCTTTTGGATCCCCGGTAGAACTGAATGAAGGACTTAATTTGATCTTTGTGTACTCCGATGTGGTGGAGTACAACGTGGTGGGACACGCCTCCGTACCGTTATTACGTGTTATTCCTTTCAAAAATGGATTCTGTCACGAACGCTGACGAGGAAGGTGGAAACACCTATCACGTTCACCGTGAGTTTGTACATCCGAGCGAAAGGCTGATTTCAATATATCTCCTAAACCATGTCCTCGCTGTCGAGGGACTCCTCGGTACACTGGATACACGACTTACGAGTCGTTAGAGAATCGTTTTCGAAAATGGAGTTTCACCGTGACTTTCCCTTTGGTGAATTAAATATTTTGTCCCAGATCTCCTTTTATACCAATGTTGACAGTGTCAAAATACGACCTACTGACATGCAAATAGTGATACCTAGACATTATAAGGTGGTCCGAGTACCAGGATCATCAGGGCCTGCCACACAAACGGCAACGTAAATCAGTCATATGAAATACAATATGACCCCAAATAGAAGCATATAAGGTGGTCAAAACCCAGTGACCATCAGGCCCCTCCGCGCAAGGTGACAATTAATTAGTTTACGCACATACACGGTCCCAAAACACGTCTAGCCAACACAAGACCGATAGGCCCTACCAAAGCCAAGTATGTTACCTAGGACCCCAACTTAATAGCGTATGTAAGGTGGTCTAAGCACAGGACAATCAGGGCCAGTCACACAAGGTGACAATTAAAATAATAACATACTAATGGCTGTCATCAGAGGTGCCTCGCTCCTAAACCTCTTTCTTAAACAGCGTAGAGTATTACCAAAAGCAAATGAATCAACCTTTCGCCATTAAATTTCTTGACTATTCAAAATTCGTGCAAGACCCAATTTTAGAACATATAACCCTGGAAACAACGAGCACTTCCTGCGGACTCGAGCCTACCTACCGACCTCAGGCCTCCCTTGCCTCGCCCGGACATTCAATTTAGCAGCGTGCAATGAACGCATAAACATACCAGCCGGAAATGAGTGTGTGCCACAAATCCCACTCACTATATACAGATTGGTCAAAAATGCTGAAACATGAGTGCGTAATGGGTCTATTCCCACTCGTGACAAGCCTAACATTCAGGTAGATTGGAAAACAAAGTTTCGCTGCCTCACGGCTTATTTAATAGCACTCTTTGAGTGCATTAAAGCCTGGGGGAGGTGGCTCTGATTCCCTCTCCCAGGAGTATTTAACAGCCTGCCTTGTAGGCATTAAACACTGGCACATACCCAGTATGGGTGCACGCCAGGATAATTCAAATTCCATTCCATTCCATCCAGTCTGGCTACAAGTAACAACAAGCACAAGGCAACCTACCAGAAACCAACTGAAAAATGTGCAAACTGCCGGTGGCAACACCACCCCAGGGCAACTGAATGCCCATACATTATCAGAGAAACAAAAATAATAGACATAATGAACACCAAACAACTTACAAAGAGGCAAATATTAAGATAAATAAAGAATTAAATGAAAAAATAACCCCCAAACAGCAACCAAATAAAACAACACAAAATAAAGAACCCTACCAGGAACACCCACAAACAAATAGGCAAAAGACCCCAAGAGACACAAATAACAAAAACCGTTACCTTCCCTCTCATGTAAACTCTCCCAAAAATCCACACAAACAAGCCCTGCACAAGTAACAATAAGCACAAGGCAACCGTACCAGAAACCAACTGAACAAAATAATGACAAACACAAAGCAACACAAAACAATGCCAGCCAAAAACCAATTACATGGCATATACTTAATGAAGTGCTTAAGGCAATTGCTATTATAAACATCCAAAGCCCACCAACGATAGGAAACCTAATTACCCAAGTAAATCAAATACTTACAAAACACCTGTAAACATTATCGCAACAAGATCATTTACCAACCAAGTTATTAAATCCCACAGCAAATATGGATAACACAACCAAAAAAGATATGATCATCTGGCAATGGAACTGTAGAGGATTAATCATCAACCTCCCTGAATTAAAATACAAACTCAGTTTAACAATCTGCCTACAAGAAACCCACCTCTCAGATAATTCCAAATTCTTACCTAAAATTCCAGGATATTTCAAAGGCATTTTCAAACATCGAGCTAATGGGATAAAAGGAGGAGGGCTAGCAATTTTCATCATAAATACACTCCCCAATACTGAAACGATTCCAATTCCAACATCAATACACGTCGGCGAAACATTCGAAATGCTGGCTGTCCTAGGTAACTTCGGATCAACAACTATAAAAAAATTTTAACATTTATGACCCAGACAGTGTCAACCCAATTAACTTAAATACCTATCGACAAATCACCCAAACTCCAACAGAAAATCTTATAGTCTGTGGGGATTTCAATGCGCATAACGAACTATGGGGAGCAGATAAAATGGATAATAGAGGCAGGTTGGTAGAATCTTGGACTGCTGAATCCAACCTAGTTATCCTCAATGATGGATCTAAAACTAGATTGGATCCTGAGGATGACGCTCTTACAACAATCGACCTAACCGTTTGTACACCCAAACTAGCACAAAGAACTAACTGGTGGGTGGATCAAGATAAAATACATTAGATAGCGACCACTTCCCCATCATCATCTCCCTCCAGATGACAGTTCAATATAATCCCATTGAGATCCCACCGAGATGGAGATACAATAAAGCTGAATGGGAAAATGTTGGAACTACTTCAGCCGAAGTAAACACTAGGGAACTAGAAAATCGTAACATTAATACATTCAACGACAACATCATCAACACCATACAAGAGGCAGCCAAGCTAAGTATCCCAAAAAGCAAAAAGTCCCAAACCAAACAAATGGTGCCTTGGTGGAAAGATGAATGCAAAAAAAGCACACAGGGAAAAGAAAAAAGCTCAATAAATTCAAACACTCTAAAAACTCACTAGACTTTCAAGAATATAAAGCCAGGGATAAAAGCCTTAAGCAAATCGTTAAACAAGCCAAAGAACAATCCCGGCAACACTTTTGTTCCCAATTAAACATAATTCCAATTCTAAACAAGTGTGGGACAAAATAAAACTACTCCGGGGAAAAACAATTAGCATCACCCCTAAAGTAAGAGGTGCCAATAACAACCAGGAAAAAGCAAATTTGCTCGCCAGTCACTTCTACGAATGAGTAGCAATACAAATCATACCCAAAATTTCCAAGAACATCGGAGAAAAGTAGAAAATTCCTTTAAACATCTCTTCAATGGCCTAGGAACAAAGGAATCTGACGTAATCAGCGACATTACACTACACGAATGGGAATTAACATTAAGGTCCAAAAAAGAAATATCCCCCGGAAAAGATGACATTGACTATATATATATATATATATATATATATATATATATATATATATATATATATATATATATATATATATATATATATATATATATATATATATATAAAACTACCAAACAACATCACAACAACTATCATTAAATTACAAAATAACATCTGGAACAGCGGCCAACTACCAGACAGCTGGAAACAAGCCATTGTCATACCTATCTCTAAAAACGGAAAAAGACCCTAACGAAATAAGTTCATATAGACCCGTCTCCCTCACCAATAAAATATGCAAAATAATGGAAACCATCCTAGCCAACCGATTGAAACACCACTTAGAAAGCAACAACTTATTATCGGGAAACCAATGTGGCTTTCATAACAAGCGGTCCACCACTGACCAATTACTGAGACTCGAGGCTGACATAAAACTTGCATTCAATACAAAAAGGAAATCAGATAGAAATTTCATAGCTGTTTTCCTCGACCTTGATAAGGCTTTCGCCCTTGTCTGAACCAAAGGATTGATTGCAAAACTTATTTACTTCGGAATTACTGGACGCATGCTAAACTGGATTGAGAACTTTCTCACAGGACGGAAAATCATAACTAGAGTGGGGAAAACTCTCTTAGACGAGTACCCTTTAGAAAATGGAACTCCATAAGGGAGCGTACTTAGCCCCACTCTCTTCAATCTAATGATTAACGACCTGGATCGCAACCTCACCTCAGCAAAAGTAAATATCTCACAATTTGCTGATGATAGCGGAATTTGGAGAGCTGGAAACCCCTCTAGCAATCAAGTTATCTCAGAAATCCAGCAAAGCCTTGACAATATAGGGAGATGGGCTGATAAATGGGGGTTTAAGATATCACACGAAAAGATAGTGGCAATAATCTTTACACCAAAATTAACAAACAACTTATTTACCCCAAACTTTATATCCAAAACCAAATAATCAAATATGTTAAAGTGGTGAAGTTCCTAGGCAAGTTTTTCGACCAACATCTCGAGTGGAAAATTCACGTTGACCACTTAACTAAAAATTGCAACAAAGACCTTAACCTACTAAGAAACCTTTAAGAATCCAACTGGGGATCCAACCAAGAAACCTTGATAACTATCTATAGAGCACTTATAAGATCGAAACTAGACTATGGTTGTCAAGTATATAACTCCGCTAAACAAACACACCTGGAAATACTGGATGCCATCCAAAGGAAAGCAGTGCTGGTCTGCACCGGCACCCTACTCTCAACATCATTGGAAGAACTGTACATACTCACTGGAGAACTGCCAATAAATTTGAGAAGACAAGAAATGCTCCTCAAATACTCAATTCTGTTATCCAGACACCCAAACACGCATCCTACAAAGAAGACCATTAGCACATGCAACAAAAAGTTAAGTCGCAAACTCGTTCCAATCGCTCCTGGCGGCAAACAAATTCTTGAACTACGTAAACATTTGTCAATTTTGGATCAGCAGGAGAAATACACAAAACCCCCTGATCAAGCCCCTTGGATAAACTCTAGACCAAGGATTAACACCAAAGCTACCGAATATAGAAATAAATTGGAAAAAGAGTTCAAACTAAAACCAACATTGCAATGGATATACAGGACACCTATTCTAGTTTCGAAAAAGTATATACTGATGGATGCAAAACACATGACCAACCCAGAACTGCAGCGGCAGTGGCTATCCCAGAGTACAACATTCAAATGGGAACCAGATTACCAGACCACTGCTCCATATATTCAACAGAATTCTGAGCTATCATCGAGTCATTAAAATGGATTAAAGAAAATAACACCCCAAAATCAGTAGTTATAAGCGACTCAGTGTAATTACATCAATACAAACTAAAAACACTAAAACAAGAGAAAAGATCCTTGCCGAGGCGTTATCACCTACTTAAAGAACTATCCACTAGGAACCAAATAGTATAATTCATGTGGATACCGTCACAAATGGGAATCCTCAGCAACGAGCAATCATATCGAGTGGCTAAAAACAAATTGAGAGATCCAAACCCTGCCACACTCAAATCCTGCCACACTCAAATACAGCACTAATGAAATCTTAAATATTGCTGAAAACTACATAAACAAAAATTGGCATGAATCATGGAATATTACTCCCAAAGGCAGGAAACTCTACTCCAATCTAAATGAAGTTAACAGGTCCACACGACAACGAAATATAAATAGCTCGGACCAAAGAATTATCAACAGAATACTAACAGGCAAGACAAAACTGGCAAGCAGTTTTGGAAAGCACCTGCGACCAAACCCCTCAACCATAAACTGCTACCGCTGCCATACCATAGAGGACCTCCAACATATCTTAATAACTGCTCACAGTATGAACAGGCTAAAAACAAACTGCGAATAGCTCAATAAGAAGTTGGATCTCCAACAACCTATCCGAATTCATAGGAAAAAGCAACCCCAATATTAAGCTAACATATAATAACATCCTAAAATTCTTAATGGAATCCGGACTTAGGGGTAAAATATAAAAATAAAAATAAAAACCCACAAATAATAATCAAAAATTTGCATGTGTGTCTCTGAAATGTCGATGGGGGCCTGATTATTTAGCGAAGGCACTCGTGCTGCTTAAAATCTAATCAAAATAGGGCAAATTTAGGTTACAATATATAAATAGAGTAACACATTAAGTAAATAAAAACACAGTAGACTGCATTGCTGGCTCTGAAATGTCGATGGGGACCTGATTACTCAGCGGAGACACTCGTGCAGCTTAAAATCTAACTAAAATAGGGCAAATTTAGGTTACAATAATTAGTCACATATTAAGTAAATAAAAACACAGTAGACTGCATGGGTCTCTCTCAAATGTCGATGGGGACCTGATTATTCAGCGGAGACATTCGTGCAGATTAAAATCAATAACAAAATTTATAAATAGGGCTCCACATCAAAATAACTCTTGCATGCACGATGGTCTCTGATATGTCGATGTGGATCTGATTATTCAGCAGAGACAATCGTGCAGAACAAAAACAAATCAAAATAGGGTTAAACCTAGGAACAAACACGTAAATAAAGAAACATCACTTATGAACTAGCAACAACAGAATCCGAAAAAAAACAACAACAGCTGAATAGATTACGAAATCCAAGCATAAACACCTGCAGATTAACCGAACCGCCACTGCTACAATAATAATATATTATTTCTCGTTCACTCTCCCTCTCTATTAAAAAAATATAATCTTCTTTATAACTCCTATAACAGTCATCTTTCTTAATTTCTTAACCCTCATTAACACTATATTCCTACTAAACTAACACATTTTGAAACCTAATTACCACAGATGACAGCCATTCCATCACGAATGTCCTTAAAATTGGACATTATAAGGTGGTCCAAACACCAGGACCATCAGGGCCCGCCACACAAGAGGCAACGTAAACCAACTATATGAACTACAGACTGACCTCAAATAGAATTATATAAGGTGGTCAAATCCCAATGACCATCAGGCCCCGCCACACAAGGTGGCAAATAAATACTCTACGTACATACACGGTCTCAAAACACATTTAGCCAACCCAAGACGGATAGGCCCTCCTAAAAGTCAAGAATGTTATGTAGGACCCCAAATTAACGCATGTAAGGTGGTCTAAGCCCAGGACCATCAGAGCCAGTCACACAATGTGACAAATACGAATAATAACATACTAATGGCTGTCATCAGAGGTACCGCTTTCTCAAAACAGCACAGAGTATTACCAAATCAATTCGAATCAACTTTTTTTGGCAATAAATACCTTGACTATTTAAAATTCGTGCAAGGTGAAATTTTAGACCAACAACCCCGGAGACAACGAGCACTTCCATACGGACTCGCGCCTACCTGCCAACTTCAGTCCTCCCTTGCCTCGCCCGGACATTCAATTCAACAGCGTGCAATGCACGCATAATATACCTAGCCAAATATGAGTGTGTGCTCCAAATCCCACACACTAAACTGCTGAAACATGAGTGCTTGATGGGTCTACTCCCACTCGTGACAAGCCTAATATTCAGGTAGCATGGAACACACATTTTCGCTGCCTGACGTCTTATTTAACAGTACTCCTTGAGTGCATTAAAGCCTGGGGGAGGTGGTTCTGATTCCCTCTCCCAGGAGTATTTAACAGCCTGCCTTGCAGGCATTAAACAGTGGCACATGCACAATGTGTGCGCACGCCACTATAATCCAAAGGTCAAGTCAGTCTGGCTACCCGGCGTTGACTAGTCAACACCTTGAAAAAAAATGAATTTGTTCAACGAGTTGAAAGACAGTTGGTACTGCACGGTTGATGCAACCTACGTGGTGGAAAGGCTTGAAAAAGAATGTAAATATCCAGTTACGAAAGACTTTGTGACCCGTCAAGTCATGAGCCTCAAAGTAGCCAGGGATCTAGTGCAAGGTATGATAGTGGAGGAAGTAGAGAAATTAAGAGGCGTCATCCATCCTAAATATGTGAGAGTTGGGACATTGAAGGAGGCCATAGATAATGTCATCCAAGTGAGGTGCTTTTTGCAAGAAATAGCCAATTTCACTGAGTGGTCTTTTGTCCAGTGGTGGTTAGAGAAATTAAAGAAAGCTGAAGACATGATGAGAAACGTAATGGAAGAAGAGGTAAAGAAAATCAAATAGATCTGGACAAAAGAGAAAAAGGAGAAGGAGAACAGAAAGAAAAAAGAAGAGTTTGAGAGACTGACCAACAACTGGATGAAAGTGCAAGAAAAATTTAGATCCATGGGGCATCCTGACTGGATGCCAGAAAGGAATAGAAAAAGAAAGGAATCATAGAGAAAGTGAGAAGCTGGTGGAAGAACTGGAGAAAATAGAAGAACCCAAAGGCCCTTTTCAGGGCCACTCATATATCTCGAAAAGATTTACTCTTTCTTGCCTAATTTTTTTTAGTCCATTGTATATTTTAGGTATGATAGATTGATGTTCATCAATCTATGGTTGTGTTGTATATGTCTATGTCTCTAACCATGTTTCTATGTCTATGTCTCTAGTGTATTTGTCTCTATCTAGGTAGCCGCGTATTCAGGTCAGCCTCTTGCAATATTGTTGCCAATGTTCTGCCCGATTAAGATCAGCCGCTTGCAACATTGTTGCCAGCGTCCAGTACATAGACGTCATCCCACATGTTCCATTCCTATTGTCGCTAAACAGTCCCAATCCCTTGTTGCTCTATAGTCCCACCCATGTTAAAATTCCCCATGTTAAATTCCCCTTGTCGCCAAAGTGTCCCACGACCTTTTTGACTGGGTTTTCCATTGTCGCTATAGTATCCCCTTTCACTACTAATATGTGGTAAATTGTTGATCTCGAACATATATCGGTTTAAACATGATTCATTCTGGCTATCAAACAGCCGAATGCGAAATATGTGGGCAGATTATTTAGCCAGAGCTCACATTTGTCCGTACACTTGAGGATACACACAGGCTATAAGCCATGCAAATGCGAAATGTGTGATAGGTCATTTTATACAAACTCTTAACTTGACAAGGCACGTGAAGGTACATACTGGTGACAAACCATTCAAATGTTAATTGTGTGGGAAATTGTTTAACCAGAGAGCTTGTTTGCCAGCACGTGTGAAGATACATACAAGTGACAAGCCATATAAGTGCAAAATATGTGGTAAATTATTTAACCATTGCTTATATTTGACTTCAAGATACGCACTGGTGACAAACCATTCAAATGTGAAATATGTGGAAAATAGTTTAACCTGACCTCTTGTCAACATGTGAAGATATAACCAAGTGACAAAACATACAAATGTGAAATCTGTTGTAAAGTATTTAAAAAAGGAAAATTAACATATATTGTTGTGACAAGAAAATTGTTTAGAAATCCTTCTACATTGGCTAGATTCACTGTATGATAAATTATTTATCTTGAACCAAGATTTGTTAAAACACCTGAGTATACAGCATGGCCAACACCCTTTAAATGTAAAATATGCGGGAAATTGTTCAGCCAAAGCTTTCCTTTGACAACATATTTGAATTTACACATTGGTGACTAACTGTATAAATGTGAAATTTGTGGTAAATTGTTTGCATTGAACAAGAATTTGACAAAAGATATGAAGATACATGCTGGCGACAAACCTAGGCGTATAAATCAGCCCCTCACCCGTGATGATATTGATTTTTGGGTTGGGACTGATATCGCCTATTCATTAAAAGCTGCAGTTATTTGCAGTCAATTTAGCTGCACACATCGGTGAACATTTTATACACGTACAGGTACTTCTTGTGGCTGTGGAGCTACCGTCGGCTGAATGGTTCTTTTGTTGACATGTACATTATAGTTTCTGAGCAAATCCATGTTTTGTGACTTGTAAATCCATGTGGAATAGCACTAACATCTGTCATGTGGCCATTTTGAATTTCTCGCTAGATATGGATGTTACCAATTACCGGTATGTGTCTAAAGTGTACGCAGGATTGTTCCGGAATGATTTGCATGCAGCAAAAGTGCAGACTTTTAATGAACAGGTGACATCATACCCACCTATCATCCATAAGTATCAACAAAGATTTGGGAGGCTTGATTTAACGAACTATAACAAACCATGCGAACTGAAACATGTATCAAATAACTGTCATTCAACCATTCACAGGAGGATACACACTGGTGACTAATCATTTAACATGAAATCCAACCTGAAAAGGCACATGAAGATAAATACTGGTGACAATATTCATTGTGAGAATTGTGTGGAAAACTGTTTTGCGACTGGTCTTCTTTGACCGACAGAGTTGGAAACAAACGTCCAACAAGCCATCCAAAGCGAAACCTGTGGTGAATTTTTATAGTGATCTCTTTTCCGCAAAGCACATGAATATGAACATGGTTTCAGTCCATATATTGCGCAATATTTGCCGCCTTTTTTCACGTGAGCTGTAATGGGAAATACAAGAAGAAGACACAGGTTACAAACATTCAAAATTGCTAAATTAATAACACAGTTTGTGAATGTGCACATTTGTGGTTTGCCCTTGTGCACTGTTTTTCAGCGTGTGATAGACAATAAATGGCAGCCAGTATATCTGGTGGAGGACGAACCCGGAAAGACCCTGAGAATTGATGGTGCACATGGAGTCGCATACATTTTAATCCAGTTTGTGTTGGTTTGTTTTCGTATGATTCCATCCACATCGTCAGTTATTTGCAACTACTCATGCTGAATTGTTTTGACAGCTGATAAGGACTTTTCACCAACATTAGTATTACGGCTTCAAAACTAGTCATATTTGTTACTGTAAATAATATTAATAATTTTAATAATAATAATAATAATACAAATTATATAAATTTTATCACATAATAATGGGATGCAACCATGTATATATATTTTTCATTAAACATTAGGAGATTTCTTAGTGTTGCCAAATGAATGAAAATACAGTCAAACCCACTTATATCAACTTCGGTTATCTTGCGAACCCATTTATGTCGAGCATTTCTGTTTGGTCCTGAAAAAATCCTTCTTTGTTATGCCAAGTTGTCCCCGCTTATCTCGACCGCTGTTAAGTCAGTAACCCCATTAAGTCAGGCAAAAGTTTCAGTCCGAAGTAACGTAGACCCAATGAAACGATTATAAAGCACTTGCACTTTCATATATATATATATATATATATATATATATATATAATCAGCACCGGTGAAACTTACCAAAAACAATTTCATTTTTTTAAATGTATTCAGTCATTTGACGGTAGCTTCATCATCCTCGTGTGGATAATTTAAAAAAATTCTTCTCAAGCAATGCCATTGGAGTCCGGGAGCTTATCAAGCATTAATTCCAAGACATATTTCTGATTGAGGCAATGAAATCTAATCAAGTGTTGCATTACCCATAGTTATCGGTGACTGGAACAATTTAAGTTTGCCATGCAAGTTTAGTTTTCTGCAGGTTAATCATAATCATATGCATTACTGTACTCTTGGCATTCATGCTTATTTAAAATAGTACAGGTATTACTTGTACGTAATTAATAAATTGGTGACAGATTTTGATTTCCCTATGAGTAGTCTGATTACGAATTGTACATTTGCTGTCTTGGGCATTGAGGCTGCTCAAAATGTAGGCCAATTTAAGTACATGTAGTTGGTAAACACTGCAACAACTAAACAGCAAAATGCGGCTGGACAATGAATGTCACGATCAATTGTTTGTTTACATGTGTTATGTTTACAGTGGATAAGGCATTAAACAAGACTACCATTTCTTACAGCATTATGAATTTATTCAGCATCCCCAAAAACTGATTTGGATTTTATTAAATTAAAAGATCTTAATAATAAATATAAATTATTTAGAGCTCACGTGTGCATATAAATAGCCATTTGAATGAAAAAAAAAAGAAAAAAAATGATCATTTCTTTTAGCCATTACAATATAATTGGGTCAGGATGGATATTTACTAACGTTTTTTTGAAAATTCTGATTCTGTTTTCAGCCCATAAAATTTGACATAGCGAAGCATTGCAATGTATAAATTTCCATTAAATAATATCTGTATTTAGATTCATGGCAGCTGTAGGTACATGTATATTATATTTCTTTCCCATCTCCAAAGACACAAGCAAATCCATTTCACTTACATTGGAGTGGTCAGGTTTAGATAAGTTCGTATTTTGTTTTCCTTCAGGAGGTAAGGTTATTTTAATTACTGAGGAATATTAAAACTATGATATGTTCACTGCAAAATATACATTGACTGTGGAATTAAAAGAGAAAATAGAGTACTTTATTTCAGAGAGTGCACATACATGCACACACTTGTGAGTATTTTTATTAACAACACTCTTCTTTTTGTATTGTCTGCTATGTACCGTATTTGCCGGCCTAGAAGACGTACTTCTTGACCAGAAAATCTTAGCTTCGTCCTATACGCTAAATCGACTTATATGTGGATTATATCATCCGAATTGCTTTATGGTACGTCATATAATCTTTTGTACGGAAATTTGTTTTCCCAATAAGTACGAAAATTAATGTGTAAAATAGTTCTCTCTGGGGAAGAAGTCGTGTATGAAAAAATATAGGACCCCACATTCAGAAGGATTTTAAACAATTATATGATCGTCAGTATTAAAAATGAACGTACAACAGATGTAATTGCGATAGAACAGCATACACTAGTAATATATATTGTTTAAATTTGATTCCACATATATTTCATTCCATATATGTGCGTCAGAATTGACAAGTTAAAAGATGAATAACCATGACAAAAACAGACTTCTTGCACCTCACGATTTAATGAAAAAGTATTCCATCATTATGAGAGAGAGGGAGAGAATGAGAGAGATGTCTTGATGATTGTATTGATCCCTTACCCACTGAGTAAGCAATTCATTCTATTGTCCAAGAATCAAATGGCTTTGTAGTGGTTTTTACATGCTAATTAAATACGCTACAGATGTCAGGTTTTCCAAGCTAACACCTGTCTGAGGTCAAAATTTGGCAGACCAGACGAGATTAGTGAGGCTACCAATATGGAAATGAGGCTACTCATAAGGTCTTACGAATACCGTGCAGTATAATGAAAGGAATGCCAGGTGGTTACTCATGTAAATCTCTCAATCAGTGACATCTTTTGAACTTTCCGATGGAACCGTTATCAATTTAAAGTAACATCTGGCGTGAGCAAAGTTCAAAAGCAATTGTCACCTAAATACAGGAAAGGTACATGCACTTTAAAATAATATTCTTATTTGTTGGGAATGGAAAGGTCATTTTACTTGCAAAAAAAAATTAGACCGCATGAGAAATGGTAATTCTTGGGATTTAACCTAAAGGGAGTCTATATGTATATAAATATTGTGAATATTTAAAGGAGAATGGTATGTATTTTCATAGTTTACATATACTGTTTAACTGATAAATGTTTTATCTTTGACAAAAGCTTCAGCTAGTCAAGGTTCTGATATGATAACCCTATCTACACCTTGGCGGATCGAACAGATATTTTATTGCTTTGTCCTTGCGACATCTGTTGGATTTCATTAGTTGCCTCCCTTAGTGTGTAATGTCAACTAACCAATCGCGTATAACAGCGGTACATTATACATCGGACGGAAATGGTGGAGGTAGTTTACTTGAAAAAGGATACTTTGTAAGTTTAACAACGAAAGTATGACTACATACCAGAGGGAAGCCATTATAGGTGTATTTGAGTGAATGGTATTTGTAAAAACATGGACCAGCAGTGGAAAATTGCTTATTTATCAGTACATTCAAGTTGTTTGCTCCCTTGCCTTGATGATGTAGGAACAGAGTTTAAATTTAAACAACTTAATTTTGATTGGATGCGGTTGCGTGGTGTATTCGATGCTTAAGTATTTACGAAATTACTGCAGTATCTGCTTTTTAAACCAATATTAAACAACTATGTTAATTACCCTTTTTCTATTGTAGCAAGATCATGTGGCCTCGATGATATGTGTGGTACGGAAGTAATAATGTTATACACTTTAGAGAAAAATAATAATTCTTGTTCTTGTTTTGGGTGTAATGCCATTTTTCAACACAAGATAGGCTATATATAGTGGCCAGTATAACTGCTGTAGGAAGAACCTACTTAAAGGAGACCAGAACTAAAACATTGTCTTTTATGTATGTAATTCTCTACATATTTTAATTTGACTGTAATGTTTATAAATTACATATCGTAGGCGGGTAGTGATTATATTGCGCGGAAGATACCACGACTCCGTAAATTGCCGAGTTTTTCCGAGTTTTGATAAGACGACAGGTCCCGTGGTCCCGTGACACAATACTAGCCAGTCCTCGAATAGAAACAGAAACATGACGAGCGAGACAGACAGGAGGAGACCAGATCTGGGTTGCACATTAAAAAGTTGAATCTGTTTCCGAGAGATGCTCATAACTATATCTGTTGAACTGTGTGTTAAGAATTTTAAAAAAAAGCAATGTAATTTTAAAATAAATACTTCTACATTGTGTGCTGTGCAAAAATGTGATAGGATTAAATGATGGTGCCCAATGTAAAAATTAAAAATTTACCACAATGCAATAAATTCATTTAAGAAGATGAGATTCCATCGTATTATATGTAAATGACATATTCATTACCTACCCCCAACACACCACCTAAGGACTAATATTTTGAAAATATACATCCAACACTGAAACACTGAGAGATAATACTGAATTTTGGGAGAAGAGACTAGAACGGGTACCGACTTGTGTGTGAAACAAAATCCATTACCGGGAAGGTGTAAAAGGCATTTAGAACGGTTTTCATCGGTCGTAACTTAAGCATTAGTTTTTTAAAAAAAACAACAACAAAAAACAAACAAAAAACCCACTAATAAATCTGCAAAGCAGAAATCATAAGTAATTAATTAAAACAGTAAGAAGCTTCCTTCTTATGGTTCAATTACAGTGTATTTTACATGCAGGCTACAGTTAGCGTATTGACAAATCTGATAATATATGCACGTCTGGTATAATAGTTTATGTAGTGTACTGGTCAGTGCTCAAAGAAAAATATTTTTAGGCACAGGCCCCGGGCTGGTGACTTGAATGAACTCACAAGCCCTGACTGAAATTCCACAAGACCGGACAGTTCATACCTGTCAACTCTCAAGCTGGGTGAAAAACCTCCCGATTTTGGGGGTATTTCCACACCTACCTCCCCATCTAGTAATATCTCCAGATTTTTCGCAGAGAACTTCTGATTATTACATTATGTCAGTCAATTTCTTTTCTCAGAAAAAAAACAACACCAAACCATACATAAATAGATATAACGTATGCAATCCACAGATGCCATATTCTATTTTATCACTTGTGAATATTGTAGTGATGAAATCAGTGCTGGATTTAGGCATAAGCTAAACAAGCTACAGCTTAGGGCCTCACAGTCTGAAGGGGTCTCTCAAATTTATTTTATACCAAATAGGGCCTCTACAGCTTCCCATAGCTTAGGGCCTCGCTATGTCTAAATCCGGCACTGGACGAAATAATTAATATCTCACGACAGTTTTTTCCTTCAGTAAATAGAATGTTAAGATTAAATATTATTCACGCAAATTTCAGATTTTTTTTAAACCACTACAACAGTACTATAGTAAAAAAAAATAAAAAATATAAAATTGTCACCAAATAGCTTAAATCCCAAGAATGATCACTGTCAATGCTGCAAACAAAATTGCATCTCCATTTCCGCCAAAGAAACTCGACCAGTTAACACCTGACAGTCCTCTACCGTATATGTCAAGTTTAATAACCATGATTAAATTAAAAGAAGGAATAAAACAAAATATACCATGCAGTATATGTGCCCCCCCCCCAAAAAAAACTAATTCAGAATAAATATTTTCATTCAGTAAACAGTGTTACATGCCTTAAGACTTAAACCTAAGGAAATAAGGTGGGACATAAAACGTGGGAAAAACAGTAGCCACATGTACCTGTGACTGCAGATTTGAACTGTCAAAATGAAGTCCTATAGGCGTCGTAAGTTACAACAAAATAGGGAATCGTTTATTTGCCAATCAGTTTGCTGGTGCTTACATACACACACTGTCGAACATGGTCCGAACGGCAGTCCTTTTCACAAGATAAATACAAGGATAAGGATTAACTGTTAATTAGTCACACTGGCTTTATTGCTTGTGTATAAGTCAAAACTTTAGCTATTTTGCAGTTTAGCCAAAGTTGATCAGAATATGAAAAAGGGGCTTGTCCTGGGGGATTATAAGGCGTATCACAGGGAAAAATGGCGCGCCCTTTGAGCGGTCGCACATTGGGGGAAGGGGGTGGGGTCAACAGTTACCTCCCGCCAATTTCTATTGTCAGCCAGTTAATATGAAACTTTGATTTTATACCTAACCTCTTTTCTTTTAGTCGCTGCTGTTTAAACTGCCCAAGGGATAGTTTTATATCAGTTCCAATCACTACAGATTACCATTTATACATACTACATGTAACAGGCATAGATTGAAAGGGTCTTTTTTATTGTTGTTGTTTTGTTTTTTTAATTTTTAAAAAAAAAAATTTAAGATTACTGAAAATTGTTTCCTCGAAACACGACCGTGTCAGGGGTTTAGAATCTTATTTTTAGCAAAGCTTCCATTTCATTAAAATCAGATCTCAATTTCACCAAGGACAGCGGTGATTTGATTTAGATTGTGCCTTGTTGTGGCATGTATGTCACCATCTCTAAAATACATTTACTCATTTCCTCAGAAAAAACCATTTTTTTTTCGACAAGCCCGACGGGCACCTCACTTTGAATACAGGATGGCCCGAACTAAAATTAGAGAGACCCCGGGTGTCAGGTTATCGAATTTTTTTAGCACTGCTGGTGTAGATAAAAGATCTGTGAATTGGTTGTTGCATTTTGTTGTCACTTACTCGGCCTTCTGCCTATTTCCTAACTCACATGTTTAACACTTTTCCCAGGATTTAAAATATCCAACGACATGTCTGGAACAGCGCCAATTTTAGACTAGGCCTAGCATTTGCGTATCCTAGAGCGGCCATTTTTTCAAGATCCCTCTCGTAACATTCCTTTGAGAAATGAAATGAGCACAGAGTGCTGTATGGTGTTTGAAATCGACTCACTTGCAATAATGTATCCATACTTTCTTTATGTCTTTATCTTTTGAAAAAGAAAAAAAAAATAATTATCCACGGCCTTTTCTTAGTGTGCCATTACACCTGTAAGCAACGCAAAACGGCATTGTCTTTTACGCTGGCAACTGTCTGTCGGGATGCTGGAGTAGCTACTATGACGTCACATCACGAAAGTAACCGAATAGGCACGGAAATGTTGCTTACGAGGTCAAGGAAATTCAGCGCCTTGAAGATATGCCAATATTTAAATATTAGCATTACGGTCGCAGATGATACTTCAGAATAAGGTTTTCTTCTATAGTACTTTTATTATTATTCTATATTTCCATTGATTTCTGGTCTCCTTTAAACATCTGCCAAACGGGAAGCTACTAGCAGCTTTGGCATATACCCACACTGGCTGAAAAATAATACGGTTGAAATATGCTGTAAAATCCAACAAAACCAACCGCAAGAAAACAAAAACTTCGGAGGGCAATTATTAAAGAATGGAAATATGGTATTCAGCATGAAAATATGTAATATGTATTGTATTTAATATCTTAGTAGTGACGGTCGATAAATCTGGTATAATTTCTTACTCCACCTCTCAATGCCTTGTTGCAATGTTTTCATAAATCAAACTTAACAAAAATGAGAAACTATTTACGTTACACTGCATTAAAATTGCAATATTATAATTACTATTCAAATGTTTCAGAATTTAATATTTTAATGTTTTAATGTTTAATATTTTAATGTTTTAATGTTTAATATTTTAAAGTTTTAATATTTTATCTCAATGGGACTTGAGATCAAATGAATGCAATGGCAAAAACGCTCACTTTTTTACCGGATTGGTTTAGGGTCAACTCAAATATTTCATAATGTATATCTGGTACTTTTTATTTCTTGATTATTTGGTTTGTTTTTATCTCATACCACATTGTCTTATTCATTATTATTTCGTGTCAGTCTCGTCTCCTTGGATGCTATTATGTACTCTTTCTTTGTGTGGTATATTTCAAAGCATGGAATAATACAAAGTGGCACATCACGATGTATTTCTTGGTAGTAGTTCTTCCAGCTTGCCTCATTTGGATCCCCTTTGAGGCAAGTATTTGTCTTTCTGCTTGACCACAAGCTACACACATCTTTTGCTTACACTCAGAATTTTCATGTCATATTTTGCATAGAAAATATTAGCCATTCAGCCTCATTAGAACCTCTTGTGATGGACATGGTTCTTCCTCTTTTTATTTCTGCAAGAAAGTACGCACTTTGAATAATCTGAGATATTAATTTTCCCCGAAACACACACTGTGACATTTTTACTACATCTGCCGGAGATATTTTATATAAGCATTTGAATCTGTTAAATCGAGCAGATGAAAGAAAACTTTTTTCCACCCCTTGAGTTTTCTTGAATCAAAACAATCTACACACCATACATAATTATCATAAAGGTTGACCATATCTGGCCGTTCAATAGCAAGGCCTGACTCTGGGCCACTTTTGCCAGTTTGAACATTCTGTACTGTCCCTGTACAGGAGAATGACTCGCTTTTTATCACTGTATATCATGGCTACTAAAGGACTAGTGTGCATTGTATAAGTCTCATGTAGAACTGTCAGATTTTTGTCTCAAAGTGTCTGTGAATCTGTCTTCTATGACACGAAAAATTTACAATCACTCCGCAAGGATACAGGTTAATTTGATTTTCTTTGTGTAATGCATAGGCCTTTGCCGCTTCAGGTTCTACTGCCAACCTTTGGCGCATAGCTACAGTTGTAATATTTCTTAATGACTTTAACCTTCTCACCAAGATGGTGGGATCCTTGCGGCGTCTGTAAATCTCTCCTACTTTTGATGCCGTGATTCTGTTTCTTCTGATCATGTGCCATAATGAGCTCTGAATTTGGAGCCTTGAGCAGCAGAGAGGGTGAACAGACCATTTTTGTTAGAGACCTTATTTATTAAAAATAAAGGTTCCTACGAAGGCTGAAAAAATAAGGTCACCGAAAAAAACCACAACCTAGTTACTTTATCTCTGACGCGCGTTTTTATTTGTTTATTTTACGCGTTGGTCACTCAGTATTGGTAGTTCACCCTCTCTGCTGCTGTAAATTTTAACCAAAGATTTTATCCAGACCTATACGATATCTAGATCTTGGGTCATGTAAATTTATTGCTATAAATCCGAACGGAATAGCTTGTGCTTTTGAAAAGAAGTTTCTAAATTTAATCATGTCCATGTCCCCCGAACACCAGGTATAATAAATATTTTGTAAAGTATAATTATCTACTCCATTAAACACAATTAAGATATTGCAATTATCTCTGATTACTTTAGGAATTTGTGTGTATTTCTGAGTTAAATAAATAACGTCTGTATTTTTGTGACGGCCTCGCGAAAATATCCGAGCTGGATTTGATTGTTTATCCAGTATCACATCATCGTATACTGCGAGATTATTGATGCATCCATCAAGATCGTCTATGGATGGAGTTTCATCAGTATCGGTGATAAAATCAATACCATCATTATCAGGACACATCAGCGACTTTGCATTTCCATTAAAATCTTTAAGTACTTCGTAACATCGTTGATCATCTACAGATGGTGCTACTAAATATAATTTATCCCACTTTAACCATCGCATTATCAGATTAAGTAATAATTGCGTTTTACCAGACCCAGATGGGCCAAGTATAATTGCTTTGATAGAATTTGGTAGCGCTGGATGATGCTTAACTGGCTCTTGTTTTTGTGTCGCTGAGAAATCAATTATATCCATATAAAAATAATAATATGAATTTATATTGCGTTCGATGTAGAGCGCATACGGCCACAAGTGGATTAACGACAATAATAACAAAAAATAACAGGCGCGCGCTTATAGGCAGGTGTGTGAAATGTGGTAAAAAAAATACAAATTTATTTCATTAAAGACAGGTGGAAATATCGCTGCTTCCTTAAGTAAATTACCAGGAGCTCCATGGGCAAAGTATCCTGGTGAAAAACAATTACCTGGATATAATTATTGTGGTCCTGGAACTCTTCTAGATATCCGACTCGATAACCGAGACCAACCAAAACATGGAGAGTATCCAATAAATAAGATTGATCAAGCGTGTCACGTTCACGATGTCGCGTATAAAAGTAATGATTTACAACAACGACATATTGCAGATGGAAAATTTATTCATGCCATAAATAATATAAAAGATAAATCATTTCGAGAAAGATTAGCTACTTTTCTGATAAAAACTGGTATGAAAGGTAAAATAATGTTAGGGGCTGGTAATTAATCAATTGATTATGATAATGGAATCTGTTTATTATAGCCCAAGAGGATATTGGAGAGGTAAAGCAGCGATCAGTAAACTTGCTGAAGCAGCAAAAGTCTCACGTGATGTTGCTGCAGCGTGGTTAGCACGACAGGCAATATGGCAAATCTTTCTACGTCCACCTAAAAAAATTCAGTATGCATATTTTGATCTTAATACCCCTAATGAAGTTCACCAAGCAGATATTTTGTTTTTACCACACGATACCATTAAAACTGGCAGACGTCAATACACATACAGATACGCGTTAACCGTCGTTGACGTTGCAAGTAGATATAAAGAAGCAGAACCACTATCAACCAAAACAGCGACTGAAGTTGCATCTGCGTTTGAACGTATTTATCAACAAGGATCCGGACCACAAGGTGGTCTACGATATCCACAATTGCTACAGGTTGATCCTGGCAAAGAATTTCTTGGTGCAGTATCATCGTTAATGAAGCGACATAACGTTAAAATCAGACGAGGACACACGGAAATTCATCGTGATCAGGCAATCGTTGAACGATTTAATCGAACACTTGCTGAGCGGTTATTTGGATACCAATACGCGAGGGAAATACCTACTGACTTTAAATCCAAGGAGAGATCTCGTGAATGGGTTGCAAGGTTACAGAGTGTGATAGCTGCGTTAAACAACGAAGTGACTCGTGCAACTTCTATGAAACCTTCTAATGCGATCAAAAAAATATATACCAATACAACATAAATCGTCCTCTCAACCAGTACTAGGTAATGTTACCGTAAGATATTTATATGAACCTGGTGAACTTGAAGGAGGTAGAAAAAGAGCAACTGATCCTATCTGGAGTGTGACCACACACAAAATTTCTAGCGTGGTAAGGTCCACAGGTAGACCCGCAATCTACAGATTAGATTCAACTGCTCCTCAGCGTGGATTTGTACGCGAACAATTACAAATAATTCCTACAGATACATAATTACCACCGCGTTCACTTTTATAAACCTGCACAGCGTCCAGCTCCTCGACGTCGATTACATTCAAGACAGGTCAGCATCACATTTTCGCGTGTGTGACCAAGATCACTATTAATTCTATCAACGGTAAATTGTTTTGGATTATTACTCGAGTACTGCCACAGCATATTACAGTTACAACTTGCACAATGATTATTCTGTTGTGCTTTTAGTTTTATAATAAATTCAACATCAATATCAAAATCGCGATTATTTTTTTTGTCACATTGTTTATAATTCGCTAATTTTTTATTGATATCGACAGCGCTGTCAGGAATTTCCTCGGTTATTACGCAATCCATGATAACCCGGCGCAGTTGAGATATTCTTCTGACTCGAGACACTGCTAGATAAACTAAATTTGACCACTCAATACGATCATCGACAATCCAAATACTTGTATCGGTAATAGTTAATCCCTGTGACGAGTGAATCGTTATAGCGTATCCTAACGTCCACGGCGATTTATCCATACTTAACGCGCTCTCAACAACATCAACAACGACTAAAACAATATCATTTAATACAAGATTTTGTATTCCACCACCAGGAATCTCAACATCAATATTCTGTCGTCGAGTATCTGCTGGAGCGATAACACAAAGGTACAGGTAGATTTGAAAATTTTTCTTTGTGTAACGTAAATAATTGTTGTTGAAGCGTATCGCGAACTATTTTTCTACTCGCAACTATCAAATCAGCAGGTCTCCATAAAGCCCAAAAATCATTCATAGATGTTTCTGGAATTACTTTACGCATTATTTCACACTGTATTTTATCTGGCTGTAATCTTATTAACTTTTTAAACTCTTTTAGTGATTTATCAATAGCTCTATGGTCATTAGTTGTTTCTTCGTAATAATCTACAAATGTTTTCAGCCACTCATGTGGAGACGATCCAACAAAAGGTGGTGGTTGACCATGATCGCCGCACATTATCACAGCAGTATTTTTTAATAACAGCCAATCAAGAAATATTTTTAATACCTCTAGCGACACCGTGCATATCTCGTCCCAGATAATAATTTTAGGAATGTATTTCTCACCCATCCGCGATGGAGTCCATGCGTCTCCGCACCATCTAAAGAAACTATGATATGTACACGATTTTACTCCTCGTTCTTTTATTTCCCTGGCGAGTTTATGTGTCGGTGTCAAAACAATCATATCAGAACATTTACTAAATAATTCAATCGCGCGTGTTGTTTTACCTGAACCACCACACCCATTAAGATAAACGGTTTTTTGTCTAGCTACGGGATCATATACAGATGGTGCCGATGACAATCTTGGTATTTGATTGTTCTTGTAATATATTTTCGCAATTTCAACATCGGCGGATTCAGAATAACTGATTATATCCTCGTCTTTTTATTCTCCATTAGCCCCATGATGCATGATCGTTAATACGCAATTATTTTAACAAATCCGCATATTTTTTATTTATATAATATGAATCTGTCGCGACTCTGACTGCGTAACGAGGAAATCTGTTTATCATAGATAATAAATTTATCGAAACATACGCTAGCATCGAAGATCTTAAATGAGTAAACTGCGGCCAATCGCTATCAGTATACCTCACAATTGTACCTAATTTAGTTCCGTCTGATAAATAAGCATTACTGCGACCTATAAACGTGTTTTTCTCCGTTGTATCAGCGATTATAAAATCGAGTTCAGCATCGTCCATGATTAATCTTGTACACACTCGTTTATGATCATATGATCCTCCTTGCGTAAATTTACCGATTATTTTTCTGCCGAGATCTTTTGCAAATTTTTCATCACACTCTCTCCTGCATTCACTAACATCATCTTCAGAATTGGGAAAATCTCTTTTAGCATCATTAAATACATCCGGTTCTGGCAACCAGACTTGATACTGCACGCGGTATGATATAATTGCTTCACTTACGCACACCGACATTAAAATTCGCGCATCAAGCATATACTTTATTAGTACTATTGGAGCCCAACATTTTTCTGAAAAATGTCTCCCAAACCACGCATAAACAATCGGATGGAGATTCTCGTAAAACTCGAACGACTCTATACAGGCGAATCCGGTTAGATCAGCAGGTCCTTGGGGGAGGGGTCCGTTTATCGCTACTCTGGTCATCTCGTGTGTGGGATGTCCAAATCTCTTAAAGTATTCAGAACATTCTCCGTATCCAAGAAAACTTCCAGGATAACACGCTACCATATCAACTGAGATAACGTCATTATAATCGTATTTAGTGTTCCACAATCTACCGTGTCCGTATTCGATACAACTTTTCTGGACATCTTCAAGAAATTCCGATCGTGTCGGCTTCCATGAATTTTTCTCTTGAGCGTACTGAGCAGCAATTGATGGAACGGTAAAACAGTTATTAAGTAATTGTTCAACCTTAATATCATCAGATGTATATTCATGCCAAAGGCGTTGTGCAAGATTTTTCATTTCTTCATGGAGAGATTCTGTACGATAAATATCACCATTAGACCGTACAAACTGATCATGATAATCATATTCCGAACTCTGAAACAGTCACACAGATACAGGGTCAATTTTACTGATATTTCTGATAGCATCGAATACATGACCATTATAAAATTTAACCGTTCTGTCTCGTGGAAATATTCTTACTGCCACAGTCCATGCATGTGCATTATGATCAATAATATCTATCGAAGCTCCTCTTGATTTATATTTTGGTCTGTACAAAATCTCTCCGGTTAACCTCTTCACCGTTATTGGGAATTTTAATTTCTTTCCCAGCTCGGCAACGTCTCTGATAGACGCTCCGGTACTCTTAACTGTTTCTGCCCAGGTGTTTATTTTTTTACGGCGTAAATCCGTTAAACCGTTTCCGCGTATCGCGTTTGTGAAGTGTTCTATAACCCGTTCAGTTATGCAATTTATCCTTGACAGTTTCATGGGTTTGAGATCCCCAACGTCAGGTTTATTATTTAACGGATATACCGCGTATACAACTGCAGTCACAGGGTATGATCGCTCGTAATACGGTTTGTCAATACCAGTAAGTATTCCTGGTCTGGAATTTTTACTAAGAACAATATTTTATCTCCTGACCTATGAACAGAATCACGTTTGTCACGAATAATCCAAGTGTCATCGTCTGTCTTTACAATAAATTTTATTAAAATAAAATATTTCTGTCCAAGGTAATCAATAATCTCTCTTCCTCGTTTGTCATTCATCACATTAACATTATTTCCAATTCTGAATGTCTACCACACATGAGCCGCACCATCGTCGCGAAATTCCTTTTTGGCCTCACGGATACGTTTTGTTATATCCTTATTCGTTAAAGCTAGATCTTGCATAGAAAAACTAAATTTATAATTCTGCAGTCTGTCAAGATCAAATCTAGCTGCAGAATGTTCAATCGCGGATAATTCCTGCATTATTATAATTACGACAAATATATATTTAATTGAATTTTAATCTTTTGTATATGATTCAAACAAAGAATCGATGCCATTGGCTTATGATCGGATATACTTCTCCTTGTAACAAAGCATGCGTAAACGAATTCTGCGGCTTTCACATGCAATGTGTTAGACAAGGTAGTTTTGGACCAAAACCGTGTATGCGATGTGGTGTTGGAGTCAGAGGAAAAACTCAATTGTGCGCGCAATGCGGTGGTAAAAAGTACAGAGAGCTGAAACGATATTACGATTAAAAAAAACACCATGACATTGTCAGGTGAATCTCCTATAAAGACCGAAGAAGATTATCTCGCTAGATTTTCAAAATAATGATTTAAACAAATAATATTAGTATATAAATGGAGCAAAATGAGTTTGTGAAGCATCCAATCATCACCAATTATGAAGCATCTCGTGATGGTGTAATTAGGAACTGTAGATTAAAGAAACCAGTCGGTAGTGTTGATAATACTGGTTATCTTAGATTTACTGCTAATGACAAGAAAAAAAGATATTTATCACATAGATTCGTGTTCGAGTGTTATTTTGGAATCATTGAAGATGGACATGTAATTGATCACATTAGTGGTAATAAGCTTGATAACTCGCTTAATAACCTGCGAATTGTTACACAAAGCCAAAATTTCAAGTCGGGAAATACAGGGAGGTGTAAAATATTCGGACGAAAAGCTATTAAATCCACAAATACAGATGGCGAAGAAATTGTGTTTAAATCAATTAATTCTGCTAGTAAATACTTTAACATATTACCAGCTTCAATAAAACACGCGGCAGATAATATCACGAGATCTGCCTTTTCCAAAAGATTTCTACAAAAGATCAGGTTTACCTATCTACCAGAACCTTCTTCATGAACCAATGTCTTTGCTTTCATAGTTTCATGCAGGTGTTTTTTTTTCATCGATATAATGTTATTATACATTAGGTAATGAAGCGAGACAACTCCGTCAAGCATAATAGTAAATATCGTAGTTGTCGTACTTGTTGTACTAATGATATTGTGAGTTTTAATCAGAACCCACATTGCTTTTTGCACCTTATCAGGCTGAAAGAGTCCAACACTATAAGTATATTTTCCTTTTTCATAAATATCGTTCACATTCTCTGATTGTCCAAACTTCGACTGTAAAAATATTTCAATGAATTTAGTTATACATGTAAATCTCAACAGTATTGCAAATAAAAATCGCCTTTATAAATATTTAATTTTTTTTATTCTGTTGATTTTGTTAGACAAATCTCGTTTTTTGTTCAAAAATCTCGTCTTTTATATAAAAGGTGACCAAAAATCAATGAAATTCGGCTAGGTTTTGTAGCGCTGGTAGAATCAAAGCCCCAGCGATTCTCTAATTGATTTTGATGATTTTTCGATTTTATAGAAATCTTTGGCTAAAATATCACTATTTGTTGCTAAAATGAAGTGATTTTTGAGCAAAATTTCTTATTTTTTATCAGTTTTTAGTGAGTTATTGTCAAATTTATCATAGTCAATTAGAGAATAGCTGGGGTTTTTACCCATCAGATTTATGAAAAATTGTTTGAGTTTCTTCATTTAATCGTGCAAACACCCCATCAGATTTTATGAAATTTGTTCAAATTTCTCAATCTTTTCATGCCAAACCCCCAGCAGATTCACGAAATTTAATCAGAGTTATCAGATTTATTCGGTTTTATAAAAAATTTATATTATATTATATAAAATGAAATTCAGCAAAATTGTTAAGATTTCTTGATTTTATCGTGTAAATACCCCATCAGATTGTGAAATTTGTTAAGATTTCTTGATTTAGTCGTGTAAACACCCCATCAAAATCAGTGAAATTTGTTCAAATTCCTCAATCGCTTCATGCCAAACCCTCAGCAGCTTTCATAAAATTTAATCAGATTTATCAGATTTTTTCGGTTTTATAAAAAATATGCCAAAAATCATATTATATTATATAAAATGAAATTCGGCGAAATTGTTAAGATTTCTTGATTTTATCGTGTAAATACCCCATCAAAATCAGCGAAATTTGTTCAAATTCCTCATTTTTAGTCGTGAAAACACCCCATCAGATTTATGAAATTTGTTTGAGTTTCTTGATTTAATCATGTAAATACCCCAGCCCAATCAACGATTGGATTATGAAATTTAATCAGATTTATCAGATTTATTTGGTTTTATAAAAAATATATCAAAATTTATATTGTATTATATAAAATGAAATTCGGCGAAATTGTTAAGATTTCTTGATTTCATCGTGTAAATACCCCATCAAAATCATTGAATTTTGTTCAAATTTCTCAATTTCAGTCGTGCAAACTACCCTGCAACAATTGAGAATTTTCAATAATTTCATCGTTGTATAAATAATGATGCTATTATGCACATTATTCTATAAAATCTCAATAATATTTATATTTTCTACGTTCTTATGCGACCCAGCAGTTTGTACATGATGTTATTTTTAGAAATGAGCTGGCATTGCGTGTTTGTATAGCTTATCGATTATTTTAGTATCCTTGGCAACGTCTGATTAATACAGACTTTCAACTGTGGGTTTTGTGTAATGCAGTTTCAAACATTTGGAAACTGAAAATAAATTCTGATTTTATTAAGAAATTTACAATAAATTCTGATTTTATTCTGTTACGCTAAGTACATTATGCGCTAACTATATACTAATATTTTCATTATGTATACATACTGAAGTCCGGTGGCCGATTGCTAACGCGCTTGGACTCTCATGCTCAAGGTCCGTGGTTCGAATCTCGTGAATGACAAATGTCTACGAAGGCAACATTATGCCAAAAAATTTATTTAATTGGGGCCGAAGGCTGCCCCGTTCTACGTTTCAATAGAGTTTTACACACTTTCCCACTATGTCAACACGTGGTGGGTGTACTTTTGCACTCCCCCGGGTTGATTATATGGGGAGGGTGTGCAAGTTTCTATTGAAACGTAGAGAAAGGCCCTAGGATAAGTTAGTTAAGTTTATATGTAACTGTGCCTTCCTAGAGTTAAAGTTCTTAGAATTAAGTTTATATGTAACTGTGCCGTCCTAGAGTTAAAGTTCTTAGAATTAAGTTTATATGTAACTGTGCCGTCCAAGAGTTAACGTTCTTAGAATTAAGTTTATATGTAACTGTGCCGTCCACAACAAAACCTTGTATATAATTGCTGTAAATATGCTTGCTGTAGATACGTTACTGTAAGTACGTTACTGTAAATATGCTTGATTTGGGGGGGGGGGTTTACATAAAATCGCAATGCCTAGACAGCCCTCTGAATTTCTAATATTTCGTTTCGATTAGGAATTCGCTGGGGGGTGTCTATGCGAATGCGTCCATAGGATAAGTTTATATGTTGTTACGTATCGGCTCGTTCAAAGTAACACAAAGAAAGAGTGAAGACAACAAGCTTTGTAAATTTTAACAAAAACAATTTATTTCCCTAGAAAACACGGAGAAAAGGTAAATATGTGAAACAAGACTTACGATTTACGAAGAAGATCCAAAAAATTGTTCTAAATTTGTGAAAACACATAAGTCTTGTGAATAAACAGTTCTAAATTGATACAGTCTGAATCTCAGTTCCGTTCCAAGATGGCGGATGATGACGTCAGACGAAGGCTAACACAAAATGTCTAGAATTTTCACTGTAAAGCACAATTTGTATTGTTCTGTTCCGATTTAGAAATAATTTAATCAAATATCTTTGACCAAAGCCAGTAGTGTTGTTCTCCAGGGAAAATAATTATTTAGAAAGTAGATGAAATACAGCTACAACCACTAACAACACACATGTTGTTCCTCGTACGAATGCGCAACTCTTTCCAGCACAGAAATATCTTTCTTAAGGTATTATAAACTCTGTAAGATGTTATGATGTGACTCTGAACCACGACTGACTACGACTATGACTACGACTATAACTGAGTATTTCTTACAGGTAACTGAGCATTTAAAACAAGCTAATGCACAAGGACACGTGTGATTTCGCAATCCATCTGGACATTACGAAAACCTGAACAAGCATCAGCCAATCATTTACATACCTACTGCTGAATGTTTACTTGCTACGAAAAACCGTCATGCAAAAATCGTGCTTACACTAGTCACATTTACGTTTTAAATAAATACGATGTTTCTAACAAACTATTAGACCCATGCAAACATAAAATTACATTTAATGATGTAAATATAAAATAACAATGAAACAAAGAATTAGAAGAATTTAAATTTAACACATATGTAATTTAACTACAGGGTCGTAACAATGTAATTGTGCTGTAAATACGCTACTGTAATTAAGATTCTGTGTTTTGTGCTGTCCTTAATTAAGATATAATCATAATCATATATATATAATCATAATAATATGTATATAATCATATGTATATAATCATAATAATATGCATATAATCATCTTCATATGTATATAATCATCTTGAAACAGTCCTTAGGGACTATTATTTTTATATTAAACAAACATATATAATATAATGAATTCTGAAAACATTAATATTATTATTTCTGCGATTAAAAAATTACAGCATAACGGTGTAAATATATCTGATAATCTTAATCCTGAAAAAATTCTATGTGATTTTGAATCATTACAACAACGAAAATTAGAGAACAGGTACACACTACCATCTGATTATAAATTCATGAAATTTATCGAGTAGGCAATGTTACAGTCGCTGGCAACAGCTACAGATAATCATGTAAAGCTGTTTGTACCTCTCTCGCGAGCTATTGACAAAATTAAGCTAGAACTATCTCATGAATACGAACAGAAAAAGATTATAAACTTTCGTATAAGACAGTTAAGAGAGCATTGTGAAAATGAAAGTGAAAATGAAAGTGATAATGAAAATGAAAGTGGAGTTAATGTGATAATGGCTAAACAAAATCCCTAGTAAGTATATAAGTTATTTACTTATAATTTTGATTTAACCCAGTAAAAAAAACTATTCTGATCCGATTCGGATATATTTTTTTTTTTTGTTTTTTAATGACGCATTGTGATAAAACGCTCTATGATCTCACATACAGATTTATACTTAACGTTTCATTCTGTAAATCCAAAATACGTCCTTGCTGATCAGTAAGTTTAAATTGTATCCTTGATAATAACGGATTATGTACACGTAGATAAACGGGGTTAATTGGTTCAGATACAATTAAATGCCCGGGGGGCACTTGAGGGTTAAATGTATATAATATATATCCTTGCTGGGCCTGGCTAGATTTTGAAAGATCCACTTGATAGCTGCTATCAATTACATCACATACTAGATTGACTGCGATCGTTGATGTTATATTAACAATTTGAGGCGAGATATGACGGCCTCCACCGTATGGATCGTTGTTATGTTTAAGCATAACCGATGACGGGACTATTTTTTTTCCATGATTCAAGTATTTTTGGGAAATATTCGTTAATGAGATCAGTGATTGATTTTTTTAGTTTAACAGTATCAAATCCTGGTGTCATAAACGTTTGTAATTGTTCTTCTGTTATTTTATAATGATTAAGAAATATTTGTTTCCACCTTGAGTATCCTTTTATAATAATTAAGTTTTCTCCTTCACTAAGACTATCATATAATTTAGGATTAGTTGCTCCTAAAACAATACTTCTGTTAGCATAAGTCAAATCATTAATAACTGTATTTAAGTGTTGTATCGTTTCAATTACCTGTTGTTTTATATCATTGTTATAATTCTGTGATAATGCTGAAAAAAAAGTTTGTAAATCACCGAACACACGTATGTATTCAGAATTAATTGGATTTAAAAATCTTTTAATACCTTCCTCATAAATTATTTCACTTCTATCTGGTCCTTCTCCAATAACATCAAATAATGCAGTCTGATGCGCAGGAATTACTATATCATTACGTGGATCCTGATTAAGAAATTCAAATATATATACATCTCGATATTATGGACGTTTTATAAATCTTTTTTCCGTCGTGAGAAATTCATTTTTGGTTGGTTCTGGAATTTCATTTGATTTTTGGTCTGGAGGAACATCAGGCCATCCTAACACAGATCTGATGGAGCTTTGATAAATGTCTACAGCATAATCAGGGGAATTTATTTCAATCACCGCTGATAATGTTGGTTCGTAAACAGTGATTGCTATTTTGGATTCTTTTCCTGTGATAGATTTAATTCTGCGTTGGAACTCATCATTAATCTGTTCTATTTGATAACTGCCCGTTGAAATTCCGACAACTTGCCAATCAGGAGTTCCAACAGGTTTATTCTTATTCGCAAATACAAGTGAATTATTTGCTGGTAGTCCACCAAACGATTTTGACCTGATATTTGGCCAGCTATGATAAACTCTTAATTGTGCTAGCGCTATTTCACTTGCTGAAATTGCAGTTGGAAAGTTAACGCTAAATTCAGGATTGGTCGAACTTAATGATATCATAGTAGTTTTTGACGGCGTTGTATTAGTGACGATCTTCTGTAACCTTCAGTTAGTTACTTTATCACTAAAATCGCTAGCGATTATAAATGCTTCATCGTAGGTTTTCATTATCATTGCGAACTCCTCATCAGATATTTTACCATCGCTGAGATACGCAGAAAGATACGATGATAGTTTAGAATAAGATGTTGTTGCTGTGTGTAGTTTTGTTATATACTCTTAATTTATCATTTGTACACGTAGATATTTTCTTAGCGATAATACTGAGAATGCCTGCGCATGTTGTTGCCGTTGAAACGACGATTGTTACAACTGCAGGTGCTGTCATCGTTATTGTTGATAATAATAATCCGCTTCCAGCAACAACAGCGGAAACTGAGTAAACGATTATATCAATAACAACCATACGCCTGCGATATTTTTTTACTTTTATTGTATAATCGTCCATGATATTTTTTAGTTTGGTTTGACACTCACATACTTGGGCGTATCTGTGACGTTGAACGTCGATAAGTGACTCAGTTGATTCATTATACTAACAACGTCATTTAATTAAGTAATTAAGATTCAGCTACGAATTCCAGGCACCACCAGTAACGTCTCGGGGGTATTTCCGTTGATGTTAACGTAAAGGTTTCTTTGATGTTCTTGGTTAGCATCACCAATAGAGGATTATGATATACATTCGGTGATGATGAAGTGGCCGCAGTAATTTACAAACCGTACATAGATAACCTGTATAACCCAGTTATCTTCAGCGGTATGTTCGAGAGTTTTATTTTGCGGTGTCCATGTTGTTGATCCTGATCCTACTGTGTATACCACATTGACGATTGTGAGGAATTTTAATCAGATTAGTTTTTTTGAACAATACTAGGTATTCCGTTAATAATGTCGTTGATTTTCATGTTAATTTCGGAGAGTTTGATATCAACGGTTGGTGGATTGCCAAAAAATTCAAGTACAGATTTGTTTATGTTTCTACGAAAATTTAAAAACGTTTGTACATGTCTAGTAAAAGTACCATTGAGTGTAGTTATTTCATTATTGATTGTAGCTAGCGAAGTTGTTGTAGGAATGTTGTTATCGTCTACATATTTCTTCGTTGCAGCGTCAAAATCTGATTCTGGTGTTCTAAGGTTATTAATACCATTATTATTCATGTTGAGAAATGCACGCATTATACCACCGTTGACTAATACGTACTTAGATTCTTGATCATCGACGTATTTTTTTGTTGCTGCATCTGTATCTACGGTTGGGTTTCCAAGGTCTATAATTTTATTTCGGTTCATAATAATAATACCCGTAAATGAATCACCAGCTCGCTTGATAAAATCGTTAACTGACTTACCAGAATCTTGTATTTTACCTTGATCAGAAAAAATAACGATATTATTAATAACCGCGGTGGGAATTCGTATAAGAACATCTGGCAGTTGTATATTACTCGTTTTTAATCGCCCCTGTTTATCCTGAAAAACAACGACTTCATTTTGATCCACACTTGTGATATTTAATAAATCATCGATTTCATTTCTGAGCTGATCAAGAGTTGCGTATTTAGATAAATCGACTTGCTGCTGAGCTTTGCGAGAAGATCTTCCATAAATATCTACCATTATATTTACTGATATCTGTTTAAGTGTGACAACGTGGTATATTCATGCACGACTTTATGAGGTGGTGTTGTTGATTTTGATACAGCATCAAGTACAGCGAGTACTTCTCGACCGCATATCGGCGGATCCGTTATTTTTTGTGTTGGCAATGTTGAATACCAGATTTTAGAACGCATCGAATTCTGAGCAGTGTTTACATATTTTAAAAATTCCTTTGGTGGTGCCAACCCATACGAATCAAAATAAATAATTCCACGTGGATCAATTGCATACGCCATCCAATGGGTGTCTGGTCCAGAGTTTTTATCGAGATTAATAATACCAGTTTCTTGTCGCATCGCAAGAGGAGGTAATTGATCACGCATAAAAACTCCTCTACAGTTTTTTATATTCAGTTGCTTAGCGGCATTAAGTATATCAAAATTGGACATAGAAAGAATCATCGAATTCGATGACGAAGTTATCGGGGTAATCTTAGGCCGCTTCCGTACCATGAATGTGGGGTCCCTGGTAATCTTAGACCGCGACCGTATGCTGGGTCTGATAATCTTAGACGTCTTCCGCGTTGTTTTGCCCGTGATCTTTTTTTTAAGTTTTCTGCGTGCATAATTCCTTGACCCGTTGCTTTCTTTAACGCCATTCCAGCAGCAGTTCCAACAGCGCCTAATGCAGCTGATTTTGCAACAACTGGGGCTGCAGCGGCTATTAATGCTGGTATTGCTGCGAGAAGTGGAAATATACCACCCGTTTTAACGATGTCTTTAATGACGCTCGCAGAAAGATTGAGTTTTATACCCTTATTCAATTTTTTTGCTTCATTGAAATTCTTATGCTGGCGTTCTGATAATGATAGCTTATTCGGACCACTCGCGATTTGTTCTCGCCGCAGTGATATTTTTGCCGCACATTTATTTTTTGAAGATGACTGTAGCTTTTTAATCTGACCAGGAGTCAGACTGACATTAACTAGATGTGACATTTATAATTATTATCCTGATTTTAAATCAGGCGATCTAATTACATGTTTTCTACTGGGGCATCAATAACTCTCATTCGTCCACCAACACCTTCAAGTAACATCGATTTATCGCTAAGTATAACAGCGACAGCTCTGTAATTATCAATAGCTCCTCGGTTTACGCGAGCTCGAAAATATATGTCAACGATTGATTGTCTGGTTAAATCTAAATGTTCCAGCGAAAAGTAATAAATCGGATATAATGTTGTAAAATCTAGCTGTGATATTTGTATACCAGAATCGATATTCTAATCACGTCTCATGAATGTCATTAATCGATGATATACACGTGCTACATGATTTAACTCAAAATTTAACAAAATATCCCCGGATGGTTCTTGATGTCCGTTTATCCTTAAAGAAACCTCAGAAACACCGAGTTGATCAAATATCATTATGCTTCGATTTTGTGAGTTTACTCGTGCAGCATCCTGTAATGCAATAAATATATGTCGCGGTGCAGAAACACCTTGTTGTGATGCTATTTGCCAAGTAAATAAACCATTAATGTTACTCTGGATAGAATCTGTGGTCATTGTCAACCATGATAACATCGATTTACCACCTTGACTCATAAAAGAAAGTAAATGTTCTTCTTCAGGTATTGTTGGAGTCATTACTGGCATCCACAGAGAAAGTTTTGTCAGAATTACGTTACCATCATCACCAAGAGGTCGCCATATTGCATCAACATCAGTAGCTTTTCGCACAAGTACAACTGTGTGCTTGGCTCCAAAAATAACTTTTCTAACATTTCTACAAAATCCAAATACATGTGATAATGGAATCGCACATGAAAACGCTCTTCTATTTCCTCGTAACATTGACCGACGTGTTGCAAATCCTAGGTTAAATTCTGGATTAGCACCATGAACCACCGGCCACACATCAGCATCAGCGTTGTTGGCGAAGTTTCTTGGTTGTCTTATATCATATTGTATGTTGTTAGGGTGGTCAGAAGTATCCTTTACAAACATCATTGATGGACCAGCTGATCTTGAATAATCATCACTATATCGCGCAAGACCAAGTATCGTCGTGGCAACGTCGACATTTTCATGACAGATCTCAATCTCTCGTCCATCAATGACATATGCTGCGCCTTTAAATAGCGCCATGATGCCATTATCAACAAAACCAACCCTAACATCGGCGTTGTATTCAGTATTATCTGTTTTTATAATCTCACCTTCTACTTCGATAAACGCTTCAGCGGGTAAGAAATATCTGCTTGTATCCTGAACTTGTATCTCAGTTCGCCCACGCTCGTCAGGTGCACGTGCGTCATAAGAATAATATTGATAATCGCGCACAGATTCATCTTTTAAAACCGGTGCGTCCATATCAAACGCGGGATCAGATATACGCTTGAACATATTTATTATTATCGTCTTCGTCTAACACGAAGACCGCTTCCTGCTATCAGACTAGCGGTTATATTTTTTTCTTTTTCTGATATTGGTACATCAGCTAATTCTGCTAGTTTTTGATTAGCAGCTTGATTTATTATTTTACTGACATTTGCGGGCATCACTTCAGTGCTGGGTAATTTTACTGGCTGAAGTTTTCGTCGTATTAATCGCGCTAGTCTATCCTTGATCGCTGAGAATGCTTTGCTAGCAACATCACCAACAGCGCCAATACCTTTCTCACGAACAACATCAATAGCTTTCATTCCTAGTTGCTTTAAAAGCGGTATTGCTTTTGGGGCCATCCGTTTAAACAGACCCTGAACAACATCACCTAGTCCATCTCCGTAGGTCGTTTTGTATACCGGTAATCGTGAATTTATTACCCTGACCATGGTTGGTCTATGAGTATTGTGTATGATCATATTATTATTAAGTGATTTTATCACTAATTGCATCTAATTACATACTTAATCACTATGACACTCATCGGCGATTTCATTAATAAGGGACCGATACACATTAATATCCATAACACCACCTGTAAATAATCGCTTACAAATATCGGCTGCTTCATTAATGATTTCTGGGGAATTATTGCCAGCTCGTTTTCCTCCAATGAGAATTTCTAGTCGATTAACATCAGCAAGGACGTTATTGGGACAAGTAATAAGGCCACTTCCTAAACCACTTCCAGTTGCGCCAGGGTCTTGATATTCTTCTTTCTCACTTGTTTTTTCTTTTGGTTTTGATGATGTTTTTGGTGATCCTGGATAATCACGAAGTGATCCTTCCCACGTTTGTGGTTTTTATTGTTGTTTTTGTTGTTGTTTTTGTTGTTGTTGTCGTCTTTGTTGCATTAATCGTTGTTGTTGTTCTGGCGGCAATTGTATATACGAAATATAACTATCTATTGTACGAATATAATTCATATATCTTGGATCATCATTTCTGGCCTGATCAACTTTGTAATACGTACGAAATATCCATTTGTACCAATTATCACGACTTACAGATTTATCAGCATATTCAGGTTTTAACAACTGTCCTCGATCATTATAGCTTTTCACAGCAATCTCAGCTAATCCTCCTACATTTTTAACCCCTGTAATACTAATAATAGCATCATCGGTAAATTTGTCACTTATATCAGTTTTTTCTCTTGTTTGTTCTTCTAGTTTTTCTGGTTCTTGTGTACGATCATTTATATCACCTATTTCACCACGAACTTGTTCAATACCTTCAAGTATTTCTCGCATTGGTTGAGCAGCAGCTATTTCACCTGGAAGCTCCCGTAAAAGCCTTTTTGTTTTCTTAGTTCACTCTGCTATTTTTCCAGTTGTTTCAGCGTTTCCTCTAATACAGGGAGAATAGCTTTAGTTGTTTCTGTAATAGGTTTAAATAATTGTTTTGTATCCTCTGCAAATTCAACTTGATATTCCTGACGTGATTGTAGTTGTTGCTTGACTAAATCACGGACGGGTAAATATGTTTTGATTGCCTCTAGTCGCTCTCGAGCTAATCTAGCTGAGTGTGGTTCTCCAATCATTATTGATAATATTTATAATGGCTGTTTAATTTACAGCAGCAGAGAGGGTGAACTACCAATACTGAGTGACCAACGCGTAAAATAAACAAATAAAAACGCGCGTCAGAGATAAAGTAACTAGGTTGTGGGGTTTTTCGGTGACCTTATTTTTTCAGCCTTCGTAGGAACCTTTATTTTTAATAAATAAGGTCTCTAACAAAAATGGTCTGTTCACCCTCTCTGCTGCTCCTTGTTTGCTCTTCAGACTTCTTTATTTCGCCCATAGTCATTTTTAGACCTTCTAATTTTATACTTTGCGGATTTGTTAATGCTATCTGAAGATGTTTTATCATGTAAATAGAGCAGAACAGGTCTTGAAATGACGTATCGTCATACATATTTATAATACAATGACTCTCTAGCTTTTGTTGGTAGCTGAGGACATAACCACGAGGTACCAAATCAAATTTTGCTTGAACCAATGTGGCTGAAGGTAATTTCAACACAGGTAAGATTAACATGGAACTGTCAGCCTTTTGTAGGATGGACATATTGTGTTCCCAGTCCACATTATCCCCACGAATAGGGTTGTAGAGTATAGGTTTTATCCCATGCGGTGACGTATCACCGTTGACCTAATCCGTTGTATTAGCATATTCTCAAATTTCAATAATTTGCACTGCTTTTCCTTGAAGTTTTTCCCCTCTTGGAGCATGCCAGAATTGAGGCTGGGATGATTTTGCTATATCTTCTCGAAGTGCCCTTTTTCCCAGCATTTTGCATTTGGTTAGCTGATAGAGTAGACCAAACAATATGTCCACATGATCCTGCTAATCCTATAGGGCAAGTGCAGAATATTAATGTTGATATAGCCTCCGATATTTCTTTAAATGTGACCTGCAATTATTAATATGTAATTATATGAAATTTCCAATTTTAGGTTTATTCTTCTGTTAAAAATAAGCTTGTAAATTGCATGCTTGAAACAACATGCATAATCAGACAGCCTTCATGCTTAAAAATTAAGATAAATTACTTTAATCTGATGTGGTGTTTCATTTTTTGACTGAGATCTGTAACACCTGCCCGTCACCTCAGATCGATTATCAACAGGTCTCACTGTAATAATAATAACAATAACAATAATAATAATAATAGCTACTCTGCACTCATTTTGCCTATAACTCTTTGATTTGAACTATTTTACAATTTATAATGGTAAATTGGGTATCACAAAACTGAGAGCAGTTCAACATGTTGAAGTCATCAATGCCATATATATTCTAACCTTGGTCTTGGTTGGAGATCTGAAACTTATCAAGTTACTTGGATTATATTAAACTGGTAATTATCTTTGGTGAAAATTATATCCTAGGGACAGATATAATCTTGGACAGATTAGTCAGGATATAAACTGATGTAGGAAATCTCTGATCACATCACATTTTGTTTAGGGGAGGAGTGCTAATAGCATTAACAGAGGGAAAGAGAATGGGCGTAAAGCAAATGTGTCGGTGAACAATTATTTCCAACATAGTGTGGATGATAAGGAAAACAACACTTACTTCTTAGATCTTGGATGTATCCTTCACTGAAATATTTGAATTCCTTGTTCATGGATTTTTCACAAGATGACTTCTTATCTACCTCGATGCTTCAACAAATGAAAATGTAAGTGGCGGCACTAAATCTAAATCCTTGTCACTGTAGGAAGTAGCCATGATATCACTATAAACGCTGTAGCAGCTAAGGCAGCTATGCTCAGTTAGCCTCGTTTTGAGTCAGGCGTTGATATTCATGAGATAATATTAAGAGGGGTCTATATAGCTGATGATTGTAATAGATATGTGGTGGACTCGCTAAAAATGTGGTGGACTCGCTAAATTAATTTTGAGTATTGAGGATAGAACTTGTTTGCTGGATGTCCACATAACCTCTTCAGAGAATAGCTGAACATATAAATGTATAGACTCATAACAGTTGCAAATATTTAATATTTTAAAACGATTCATTTTAAGTTTACGACAACGCACGACAATACAGTGCCTTATTACCGCATGATGTTCCTTTCTTACCGTGTTTTTGCCGCGAGAATAAGAGGATCTCGTTTATATTGCAGTACATACGGTATGTTGTATTGGACGTTGTTTATCGGAAAACTTGCGTCATTTATACAACACTTCCTGAATACATGATTAAGGTAAATGATAAATAAACAAGCAGGGCAACTTTCATAACCCTCCTAAGAATTGAATGGCTGGTCCCTTAGAACTATTTCATTCCCGTTAGAGAATCGGGAAATTCCATTGGTTTATATGCATCTAAGCAACAAGAACTAGTTTTCACATTTAGCCTTTTGTTTTGGAGCCGAATGACGGGTCACGTGATTGTTCCAGTGAAGCAAGACAGGGCTCTTGTGTGTCTCTTGTTTAAGTGATTTTAAGAAGCACAAGAAGAGACTTGGTACAGAAACGATAAATTTCACTGATATGTTAATTCTATGATAAAATGTTTAACATGAGTGAGTACACGACGGTAAACACAAGGACACATCCTGGAGAAAAACCATACAAATGTGTACTTGTGACAAACTGTTCAGTACAAGTGCAAAATTAAAGGTGCACATAGGGATGCATACTGGTGAAAAACCATTTAAATGTAAAGAATGTGATGAAATGTTTCAGTATGTTTCACGCTTGAACGTACATATGCGGATGCATACTGGAGAAAAACCATACAGATGTGAAATATGTAGTAAACTGTTTAAGCAGAATGGCAGTCTAAAGGTGCACATGAGAATACATACTGGAGAAAAACCATTCAAGTGTGGAGTATGTGATGGCATGTTTAAACATATTACACACTTAAAGGTACACATGAGAACACATACTGGAGAAAAACCATTCAAGTGTAAAATGTGCGATAAACTGTTCAAACATAAAGTTAGTCTGGAGAAGCACACTCGGATACATACTGGAGAAAGACCATTCAAATGTGAAGTTTGCGATCAATTTTTTAATCAAAGCTATGTCTTGAAGAATCACATGAGAGTGCATACTGGAGAAAAACCATTCAAATGTGACCTTTGCTCAAAAATGTTCAGTCAAAGCTATGCAGTGAAGATTCACATGCGAATGCATACTGGTGAAAAGCCATTCAAATGTGAAGTTTGTGATAAAAAGTTTAGTGATGGTAGTAGTTTAAAGAGGCACATGATGATACATACTGGAGAAGTGCCACACAAATGTGAACTTTGTGATCAAGTGTTTAGTCAGAGCTATGACTTAAAGAGACATTTGATAAGAAGACACAGTGGAGATAAACATTAAAACCAATGCAAAGTTTTGTATACGGTTTTGTTGGACGGAGTAGCTTCAAAACTCTAGCTGGTAAAGATGCACACAAATATGAAGTCGGAGAAAATGCTTACAACAAACTATGACTCGCAGAGGCATATGAAAAGACCTAACGGACAAACAAACATGTAACTCAGTCTAAAGTTTGTTAGAGTGGTAGTTTAAAGAAACACAAGATGAGTGAGGATCTATATTGGAGAAAAGAAAAAAACAGTGTAAAGTCCATGATAAACAGTTTAGTGAGATTGGTAGTTTGTTAGTGCACAAAACTGCAGCTGTTTGTGTGCAGCTGAGAGAGAGAGAGAGAGAGAGAGAGAGAGAGAGCGAGAGTGCCAGATTTGAAAAGAATTGGATGTTTTTAAATATGAAGAAAAGAGACATTTATATTGTGTGATAAAATTTGGTGATTTTTAAAAGAATAAATTCTTTTGTGAGCAGAATACATTATCAAATGAGCAGATCTCTCCACATATCTGCTGCTGCTATAATTTTGGTATGTCATGAATGCATGTAAATTTTAGTGTATCATGCATGATTTTAAAATTGTGGCTTATTTTTACTAATACATTTGTATTATCTATTCATTTTTGAGTGATGTTTAATTGTTATTTAGTCTGATGCTGATTTCTTTTAATGAATTCAGTTTCCCAAGAACAAGGGGGTGCTAAAGTCCCTTGAGTTAATTAAAGTTGGCCCTTTTCATGTTATTGGGCTCTTCCCATTTTTTCATCATCTACAATAAACTTATTGTACGCTTCTTACATCAACCAAATTTTTAGTATCAATATGAACTTCCATAAGATTACTGCAAAGTTGCATTTGCAAACTTAATTAGCTTAATTATTAACTTAATTAACTTAATTATTAACTTAATTAACGTAATTATTAATTTAATACTTTTCTTTAGATAAGAATTGTAATAACATAATAACAATCATGAGCAAGACATTTTTTGACCCCAAGATATTTCAACCCTAAGAAAATTCCCAAGGCATTTCAACCCCAAGTCATTTCAACCCCAGCCATGGGACAATTTGACTCCAGTTCAGGCGCTTTTTAAAACAATAATTAGCACATTGCTAATGGTCATTCCCACCAATCACACGGTTATTCATTGATGTCTGGAATTAAAGAAGATACCATCACACCACTTAGTAGCTGAAAAAAGATGCCATAAGTTAATTATAATTAAAGTAACTTTTATTAAGCTGATGAAAACGGTAAATTGAATGAAAAGAAATGAAAAGTATCACACACTATACAGTTGTATAAAAGAGCTGAAAAGTTTTGAGACAATAAGTAACACATTGCTAATGGTCAGTCCCACTGATAAGAGGGTTATTCATTGATGTCTGCAATTAAAGAAGATACCAGCAGTACTGTAGTCTTTAATCCCAAGTTATTTTGTTGATAATCATAATTAAAACAAACTGTTAAATTGTCAAAAAAGATGTCAACAGTTAATTATAATTAAAATAACTTTAAGTTAATGAATGCATGCTACAGTAATTTGAATGTAAAGAAAGATGTATGAAAATCAAATGTACCACACACTGTTAATTGTATAAGAGTCAAAAATTTCATTCCATACCAAATTTTCATCCTAAGCTTTAATAAAGGTGTTTGGTGTACTTGTGTATGTAAATTTTTTTATTAATTTGTATTAAACAAAGTTTATATTATGACACTTCAGTTGGATATATTTTGGTATAATGCTAACTGAATTGTGTTAATTGTGCATTATATTAATGAAGTATGAATGACACAAGTCATTAAATACCTCTCTGTTTCTTTCATCTTACTTGTTTACTATAGCCAGTATATCTTTTTAACAGTTTTATTGATTTCTTAAAGAGTGTAATAGTCCCATTGGTACTGGAACTGCAACATATTTTTTCTTCTTTTAGTTATACATGTATATCATAAATAAACATACATGTATATGTTCTTGACCATTTAACATTGTTTATGTTCAGCTCCAGTTTAAATCCTCTCAACATGCATACAGCGATGCTTGCTTTTATTGTGTGTAAAATTTGAATGGCTGTCCCAGTCATCTTCATTATATTGGACTGATCTTGTTTATAGAACAAAAAGGTCATTGACCGTGATGCACTAATATATGACCCATACATAAACACAATAAATTAAGCTTGGGTTGAATTGTCTGGGCCGAATTGTCTTTGGGGTTGAAATTTCTGAGAGCCATAACAATTAACAAACAAAAAAAACACAAGAAAGAAAACTTAACATTTAAATTTTGGTCATTTTGTGTCTCCCCCATCCCTCCTCATTTGGGATCATCAGCTGCATGATTATTCCATTTTGTAATGCGTTCTTCACATGATTGCCCAAACTGTTATGTACATATATATATGTATGTATAAGACCACTCTGATGGCCTAGTGGTTAGAGTGTCTGTCTCGATTCAGAAGGTTGTGGGTTTTTAACCCCGACCGAGTCATACCAAAGACTTATAAAAATGGTACTAACAGCTGCCTCACTAAGCACTCAGCATTAAGAGGTTAGTATTAGGACTGGTCAGCCTGGTGTCAGGATAATGTGACTGGGTGGGATATCATGCTACATGTCTGCAGCATGATGCCCAAGTGCTAGACATCACTATAAACTGCCACACTGCAGACGTCGTAGCAATACGACTGAAAAATTGTTAAAGCTATGTTAAAAATCCAACACACACACACACACACGTATGTATGTATGGAGCACTTGAATGTATTTCAGAAAACTAGTCATTGCCATCGTCACATGGTAGTCAGCATAAAAATGTAAACTATCTAATTCATATACATTTCATTGCAATCATTTTAACTGTGTTTAAAGCCAACCATTTTATTTCAGTTCATAGTAATTTAGATCTGTATATTTACTAGCCCAAGTTTTTCTGACCTTTCCAATTATGTGTAGAAGTCAGAACACATCCTCTGTCAGAAACATGGAAATTTGCAAACACCATATTATTGTAGCCATAATATAATGTAATTAAGCATAGGGCTAGGATAATTAAGCATAGGGCTAGGATAATTAAGCAAACTTATATTGAATGCTTCATGCATGAAATCAATAAGTAGGATATCTATCTGTAAAAATTGATGTCTGTTAGTATGATCAGTGTTGTTTCAGCTAGATATGCATGTAAAATAAGGTGAGTGTTGTTTCAGCAGATATGCATGTAAAATAAGGTCCATGTTGTTTCAGTTAGATATGCATGTAAAATAAGGTGAGTGTTGTTTCAGCTAGATATGCATGTAAAATAAGATCCATGTTGTTTCAGCTAGATATGCATGCAAAATAAGGTGAGTGTTGTTTCAGCAGATGTGCATGTAAAACATGATCAGTGTGCCAGCTAGATATGTATGTAAAATAAGGTCAGTGTTGTTTCAGTTAGATATGCATGTAAACTAAGGTCAGTGCTTTAGGTAGATATGCATGTAAAGTAAGGTCAGTGTTCCAGCTAGATATGCATGTAAAATGAGGTCAATGTTGTTTCAGCAGATATGCATGTAAAATAAGGTCAGTGTTGTTTCAGCTAGATATGCATGTAAAATAAGGTCAGTGTTGTTCCAGCTACATATGCATGTAAAATAAGGTCAGTGTTGTTTCAGTTAGATATGCATGTAAAATAAGGTCAGTGTTGTTTCAGCTAGATATGCATGTAAAATAAGGTCAGTGTTGTTTCAGCTAGATATGCATGTAAAATAAGGTCAGTGTTGTTTCAGCTAGATATGCATGTAAAATAAGGTCAGTGTTGTTTCAGCTAGATATGCATGTAAAATAAGGTCAGTGTTGTTTCAGCTAGATATGCATGTAAAAAAAGGTCAGTGTTGTTTCAGCTAGACATGCATGTAAAATGAGGTCACTGTTGTTTCAGCAGATATGCATGTAAAATAAGGTCAGTGTTGTTTTCAGCTAGATATGCATGTAAAATAAAATCAATGTTGTTTCAGCTAGATATGCATGTAAAATAAGGTCAGTGTTGTTTCAGCTAGATATGCATGTAAAATGAGGTCAATGTTGTTTCAGCAGATATGCATGTAAAATAAGGTCAGTGTTGTTTCAGCTAGATATGCGTGTAAAATAAGATCAATGTTGTTTCAGCAGATATGCATGTAAAATAAGGTCAGTGTTGTTTCAGCAGATATGCATGTAAAATAAGGTCAGTGTTGTTTCAGCTAGATATGCATGTAAAATAAGGTCAGTGTTGTTTCAGCTAGATATGCATGTAAAATAAGGTCAGTGTTGTTTCAGCTAGATATGCATGTAAAGTAAGGTCAGTGTTCCAGCTAGATATGCATGTAAAGTAAGGTCAGTGTTTTAGCTAGAAATACAAGTAAAGTATGGTCAATGCTTTAGGTAGATATGCAAGCACAGTAAGGTCAGTGTTCAAGCTAGATATGCATGTATACAGCTGTGTTGTTGCCTATTTCTTATAATATTTTATATATAACATACCATGTAGGATAAATACATGAATGTGTTTTTCCAGTTTCTGCTTCCAAAATGATTGCATTCAAAATTGTATTATTATCATCAAGTATTTTTATGACAGAAAGAAAAATGCCCTTTATTACATAAAAGTTCCTTTTCCTGTATATTTATTTATGTACACCCCTCTTGCTGTTTTGATGTGAAACAAGTACAAGTGTAGCTTCTTAAACCATATATTGTTAATAGGATTTGTGCTGTTGAAAGCTTTTTTAAAGGTGGAGTTCCAGATATATAAAATTTTTATCATATGATAGTCTTAGACTGTACATATTTATATGTTTTACATTTTCATCATATTTTGAACGATATTGCTGGTAGTACATACCTTTTTCGTAGTATTTACCCACAGCTGAATTGGGAGTTTTTGTTTAATGACAACAATGTGCTGTACATCTGTAACATTATTGATGCCAGAAATACACTCTTTTATCATAACATTTTATTGCGTTAATCCAGGTCAGCATTCTCTTGTGTGTAGCACTTAATTACTCTTAGTGACCCATTACTGGAGGAAATATCTTGTATTGGCAAGGATAAACACCCAAGACTGAGAAAGCGTGGATTAAACGATGTTAATGAGATTTGGAATGGCAGTAACATTATGAGCACTATTGTTAGCACCACTGTATCCTTTCATGATCTTTAGAAAAATCAGTTGAGATTATGATTTCATAGTTCAAAATTGTTACAGAAGATTAAAACTTTAAGGGAATAAACATCCATCTTCATGTCCTTTGATATCTAAAAATTTTCCCAGTATATTTTAATTCTGCATATATTTGTATTTTAGAACCATTGTTGTAAATTTGATTAACAGCTTTAAACTTTTAGATTAGAAATTGCATTTTTATATATTTTTAGCTTAGAAACAAGACTTTTAAATAATTTGCAGCATAGTATGTATGTATGTATGTATGTATGAATAAATGGATAGCTTATCAGGGTTAGACAAATTTTGAAATTTGTCTATCCTTAGACAACCAGTCTTGAAAATCCATTTGAATAACAGATTTTTTCAAGTTGTCCTGCAAATTACTGCCATCATCCCTAAGACTGCCCTAATCAAATTTGTTCAGGAAGTGTTTGTGATGTAATTAGTCCCAACTGCACAGAATACTTATAACTCAACAGCAGCAGTCCTACTAATGGACACCAGTGGAAAGTGTTGTGAAAATTTAAACACTTACTCATACTATTTAAGATTAGCACATGAAAGATAATAAACAATTTTCTGTTTTTGATGCTCTCTTGTTGTCTATCAGCTTTCTCCAAGTTGGCCACCCCAGACCACAGACTTGTCCATATTTTATATTTATCAGAGTTTATATCATTACAGTTATTGTATGATATTAAACCAGCGTCTGTCAGGGAAATTGTAAGCTGTTGACATGGGACCTTTGCCATTGCCTAACAATTCAATATAGAATGCAGTACAGCTGTGGTTGCATTTATTATTTAAACTTGCCATAGTCATTTAGCTGCATTTGGTCAACAGGAACAACTGTCACATTGTCCTCTGAGTGCCCATTTCATCAATAGGTATGAGTCATGCAGCAGAGTGATTTCCTATCACAAAAGAAGAAATGTTGAGAATGATATTATAGCCATGGTAATCCGCTGCAACAATCCAGTCTCCCACATAATACATTGGTATGCATCAGTGGAAAATGCTTCTCAAGTCTGATACCAATTTGTTTAATTGATGTGTAATAGTCGTTAGTGTTTACACAAGATGCAAGATATTTGGTCTATATGACTTCAAGCAAGCTATACATAGTAATTATTTCTAAATGAGGAATACATGTACCTAGATCGCATTGTGTTAATTACCAATAGGTAATAATATATAATATAATATTTAATAAACTGCTGCTATGACAACCATTTGTTTTAAAAATGATCAAGGTCCAACTTATTTTGAACCAACTCTTATAAATATACACAAGAGCACAGGTGTAGATGTCTTCACATCACAGTGGTCATGTATTCAAGTCATAAATGATCACTTATGTTACAGGAGAGTAACCTCAAGCCGACAAGTTCTTGTTGCAGGGTTCTATTCATAATTGAATGTAAACTTTTAAAAACATAAACTTGTTTACTTGCAGTTGAAAGCCTTTTTGTAAGTACAGTAATAAAATCTGTTAACTCCTATCCGAATAAACGACAAAGCATAATTTCTGTTGTGTTCTGCTGAATCCATTTGGCCTATATTCATGGTGTAAGGACTAAAATGGATAATAAATCATATCAACTAATCTCTGGCACAAGAGCAATGTGATGAATAATAACATACCGAGTATAGTATACCTTACCTTGTTTTGTGTTGCTAATGGATAAATATGATCACAGGACAAGTGTAACTTTTACTAAGGTGACATGATCAGTTTATTTTGTTTGGTTGGACGCTTTATAGCACAGCAACACAATGTAGGTTATTTAGTGCTGAGGCAATTGGAGTAAAGTGCCTTGCTCAAAGACATGCCAAGGGAGCTGGTCTGATGATTTGAACCTGCACCCTTTTGATAGTGAGTACAGCTGCCTACCACTCCACTTCACAGGTTGAAGTGAAGTATTAAATTCTGTATGTAGATGAATACATTATATTATTTCCACTGTGATTGAATGAAGGGGTAGATAAGGGCAAAGTTGACCTTTATATATATATATATATATATATATATATATATATATATATATATATATATATATATATAATGTGTGTGTGAGAGAGAAGTGGTTACATATCTGAAATACAAGAACCAATAATGGCTCAATGTACAACTTCTGACACCAATTATAAATATGTTTTATAATACTATAGTTTTCTCCTGAAGTATTAAGTTCAGTTCAATCTGCTACATGTATCTGAAAAATCCCTCTCACTTGTTGTATACTCATGCATACTATAAAGAGCACTGGAAATAGTGGTTGTTATTGCTTTACAACAAAGATTATATTTTGTCTTGTCTCCAGCACTTACTTTGGCATGTTTTTAATTGTTGGACAAATAGTGAAAGATTTCATGAAATGTAGTAGTGCGATAATGAACAGTTAAGATTTTGGGTTTTTATATAGGTCATGGGCTTATATCTTCCATTACTTTAACTTGTATTAGAATAAATCATACATATATGCATGTGAACTGTTGGATTGTAATCTGTGAAAGTGACCAATATTTAACCACAAAAGAGGAAAAAGTCATGGGGTATAGAATGTGGTGACCTATATCAGTAACTGTCAAAACCTCAATTATTACATCATGGGATGATTCTCGTCTTTAAGATTGCTGTGTGATAAATACAAGTCTAACAATGATTGTATGCAGTGGCAGGTATTGAATACAGGTTCAAACAGTATCAGCACAGTGGCTGTATGAACGCTATTTAGCCATATGTAAAATTTGTGTGGTTTCAGTTTTGCAGTAGGTTCCTGTATGCAGATGTGTTTAGGTAATGAAATAGATTATTTTGCTTGTGTATCTCACAGAGAAAAGCATCTTTTTTCCCTTAATCTAACAGGGTTGTAATTCCAGCATGCCAGATCTCAAAGTGGTATTGTACACTGATTATTTTCATACAGGAACCATCCAAAATCATTAATCAGAAATATAAAAGCTACTTGAATTATTTGTCTATTGAAAGTGTTATCTTAGAGACCTAAATTATTATTTCATGACCATATATGCTTACAGGTATCATATCATAAGTCATGAAATAGTAATTCAAAATGGCATAGCTTTTATATATTTTTATACTGGCTTTTATGATGAGGGTGCACACACATATGTTCCCATCATCTCTTACCTTTATATATGAGTTTTCATTTACTTTTTAAGCATAGTAGGAGAGCTTAGGTGTAAAACAACTGAAGACAATATTACCAGTTTGAGTCCAAATAGAAACAAATATTGTTCTTAATAACTGAGGAGACATCGATGCTCGAGTTGGTTGGATGTGGAGAAATAAAAGTAAATCTGATGGTGTAAAGTTTATGTCAATTACAGGTACAAGGTAAGCACACAATCTTTGAGACATACTTTGTTTCAGTAACCTCTGGTCCTTACAGTATGTCATTGGGCATGCTAGGGGCTCATATGGTGTTGTAGTGATACTGCTGTAATTGATATGGACTGAATACATTAGGCTGACCTTATGAACTTAATGTGTAACAGCTTACAATTGTTTGCATGCTTATTCTTAGAGGTACCAGTTCACAAGCTCATCCGGAGCAGAGATATCTCCTTATATATTAAACAGTTACATTGTAAATAGCATAAAAGATAGATATGTATAGTGTTTTCAAAGAATGTATGGATATATCAAATTGTGGCATTATTTTACCAGGTTAGTGGAGTGTACGTAACGTAAGATTAAATCTATGATTCATTTGAATGCATCATATCGATTTATCAAAAAGGCCAAAAGATGTTATATGACTTTTATAATACATACTTGGAACACATTGATAAATGAATAAAGCTCAGAATTATCTTGGAGTAGTAACGATGTCAACTTTACCAGTATTATGAAGAAAAATCCTGATAAGACGTTTGGTATTGTGCAAGAAAAAAGGGGGCTAACGTTCATGATAGATAATGAAATGGATTACAACAACGACATTGAAATAACAAGCAAATATATTGTAGTAGCATAAGTAGTGAAAATCACTTGGGGTAAATCAATTAGAGTGGTGATTTTAGTATTATTAATCGATGGCATCTACATCTTCAGAAATTTTTTAAACATGGTATAATTTTGCAAAAGTATAGCAGTGCAAGTACTGTAAAAAATTCTCAGAAGCTTTTGTTGTAAACAATGAAACAAACCATTGATGAAATTTACAAATGCTTAAGACATTTGACACTATTGGATGCAACATACAAAGTCGGATCATATCCGAATTGGTGTAATACTCATTGATGGATCATTTGAATTCATTTGGGCTAACACAGTGTTAAAGTATATTCTATTCAGCTTTGAATGATGTCAGAAAGAATGGATCTATTTATTTGCAAAGGCCTGATTTAAAATTTCGAATTACTATTAAGCCATTATTTTAAATTCCATGATATTCTAAGGTATAGGCCTGATATTAAACTCACTATCTACTCCACACTATGCAGAAAGAAAAGACAGTGGCAGTGACTGAAACACGAGCAGCAGCGAGTGGAGCATATCATACAGTTTGATAACACCCAGTGTATGTGAAACGTTCAGTGGCATTACGATGCAATAACTGTGGAGGTGTATATCTTGGAAAATATGAAATATGTGCCAAAACATGTCATAATGAATACTGTAAATCACATTTGCTAGTGTTATGTGTTGGTCTAGGAGCATGACTCTGTTTTAAATATGGTTTCGGAGTCAAATTATATAATCAGCTTTGCTAGCCATGCAAATCTATTCGTGAGTATTATGGTACGCGCCGACGAAAATTTGGCGAACCTATGATTGTAGTAACATCCGATGCTGTTGAGAAAACAGACATATAAGTAAATGAAATAATAACCACGATTTAAGCGATTGCATTTTCTGATCCTGCAGAATAAATTAATTAAAACTTCAACACAAGCCTTTTTGAGGAGTTTGAAAACATCCCTCTTTCATGTAGCACACCCAGTTACAGAGTCAACCAAATCATCGATCTCATCCTTCAACTCAGCATTAACATTGGTTCGCCAAAATCTTTATCCTTGCCAAATATTCTTAGGAAGTCAGACACCATATCCAAGGGAAAAAAAACCAAAAAAACAAGAGTTCTGGGCAATAACTCTCATAGCATATGTGCCAAACCATAAACTTTTGGACCATGATAGAGTATTGCGATCTTGACATCATACCTGCTAGCGAGAGTTGGCAAAACCCATCTATTGCTAAGAAAGAAGTATTGCCAGACACATAACAACATATTTATTACTAGAAGAGAGAGACCTGGACGTTCCCATGCTGGCGTAGCAACACTCCGACTCATCCAGATTCATGAGAAAGGATACCTAAGCTCCTCCAAAACCTTAACCCACATCAAGTGACTTAACCTGACCAGATTTCGTCAAGATTCTGGAAAGAGATGGCACATTCAATATCTCCATCCCTAACTCTCCTATTCCAAGTCTCATTAGAGCATGGCCAGCCCTCAAATAACTGGAAAGGATCATTCGTCACTCCATTGTTTAAGAAAGGCGACAAAAGCAAAACATCCAACTACAGGCCAGTTTCCCTGACATCAGTTTGCTGCAAAATCATGGAGCACATCATCCATAGTCACCTGATACAGTTCTTCGAAAGAAACAACGTTCTATTTGAAAGACAACATGGCTTCAGAAAGAAGAGATAATGCCAGAGCCAACTTGTAATCACATTCCAGGATCTAGCAGACGGTCTAAACAACAAACAATAGATAGATGCGATCCTGCTTTACTTCAGCAAAGCCTTTGATAAAGTCCTTCGTAAGCGCCTTGCAACCAAGCTTCATACTATGGTGTCCAAGGCAAGACCCTTGAGTGGATAAACAGCTTTTTAGATGGAAGAAACCAACAAGTTGTGCAATGCCAGTAATCTTCATCAGCGCCCGTCACTTCAGGTGTTCCCCAAGGAACGGTCGTAGGTCCTCTGTTGTTCTTGATTTACATCAATGATATGCCGTTGGGAGTCGATTCCCAAGTTAGCCTTGTTGTCGATGATAGCTTGCGGTACAGAGTAATCGACTCAGACCAGGACGCAGTACTGTTACAAGCAGATCTAGACCGCTTACAACGATGGGAAACGACTGGCAAATAGAATTCAATTCTGACAAATGCGAGGCCATCCGAATCACCAACAAGAGACAGATCGTTCCAGCCATATAGCATATTCAGTCAAAAACTAACGATGACATCCAAGGTCAAATATTTGGGAGTCATCATCGATAGTTCCTTATCATGGAAGAGCCAGATTGAATCTCTTGCAAAGAAGGCTAACAACACCATAGTGCTCCATCGTAGAAACCTGTCCACATGCCCCGAGCAAGTAACATCTACGTGCTATAAATCGTTAGTAGGCCACATTTGGAGTATGCATCAGCCGTTTGGGACCCATCTACCAAAACAAGCATTGCCAAACTTGTAGCAGCACAGCGAAGGGCAGCACGGTTTACTATTGATGATTATCGACGAACCAGTAGTGTCTTTACCGTGCTCCAACATTTTGGGATGGGAAGAGCTTCAAGCTCAACGTCAACAAGCAAAAGCTGTTATGATGTACCGGATTGTACACCAGCTGGTTGACATCCCAGCAGCACCATACCTCCACCAGTTGAATCTTATACTAGAGAACATTTATGCAGATTTATCGTACCCTCCACCAGAGTCAACGCATACAAAGACTCCTTCTTCCCATCAGGAATCAGCCTGTGGAACGTTGTACCAGCCAACCTAGTCAACGCTAATTCCATCGATGCTTTCAGAGCAGGGGTTGGCATGGGGATCTCTTAGCTCCAGACCATGCATGTTTTTAGCCTGTTTTTAGCTGTACTAGGACCTCCCATCACATGTACAGAGTTCTCGTCATGTGCGAGTATGTTCCAGAGGAACCCTGCACGCTACTGGAAGAAGATGAAGATCCATTATTGTCGCCAAATGATAAGTCATGTGACCTTGCTGATACGTAAAGAAATATTCCACGTAGGTACGTCTTATCTCGTGTTAAATAGCGATTCGAAGAAGCACGCGGGGATAGTTAAGAGGAACAAGCTGGTACGTTAGTTTTGGGAGCAAATGTTTAAAAAGGGGTTACTATAAACACCGAAATACACTGAAAACCCGAAATACGCCGAACTACACACCGAAATACACCTGTATTTATATGTTCTCGGTGTATATACCGGTGTTCACAAAGGAATTATGATTTGTTTTTGTTTGAATGGTATTACAGAGCAAAATAAAATATGATTGAGCGATTTTGATACGAATTATTTACTTTTTTCCTCATTATAGCTAAATTCATTTGATGACGTACTAGGTCGTACTTGATTCGACAGATACGATCAACTGAGAATCGTAGTAATACATACATAGAATGAAAGTGAAAAGAATCAAAAGTACTTGCCGACTTTAGATTATATATTTAGTTTAACTTTCAATGATACAGTTTTTGATAAAAAAAATAGCATTTACTTTAATTGTTGTTTAAAAGGTTTCCCAATATTTGGCAATATTGAACATACATGCTACTTTTGTTAATATGACAGTTGATTGTAAGAGAAAGGACTCTTTTATTAGGAAAGTGTTGACTTCTTTGCGAAAATAATAAGTGTTTGTATGATAAATAATAAGTAGACAGTCTGTCGTTAACCATTTTTGTTTTCATTGATATATTCCAATAAATCCAACCGATAACAATCATCTGCCTGATTCACATTATATACACCACAGCCTGTTTATGACAAAATCTCTACAGAAGTGATTTCAATGATCAAGTTTGGCTCTTTTAGCAGTATTTATAACAGTTCATACATTAATCTTTCGTTTCGTTTGTATTTGTTTGATTAATGATAAAAAGCAAAATAAACTTTGATTCAAATTTATATGAATTATTTACTCTTTACCTGATTGGATAGGTATGATAAACGTAGAATCGAAATACATACACAGAATGAAAATGAAAAGTAGCAAAGTACCAAAAGCATCCAAGATAGTATACGCAAGAGTGAGATTGAGAGTGCGATTGTAACAAGCCAGGATATATGATGAATGACAAAGACAACTCAGAAAAGCACTTTTGCAACAAAACAAAAAGAATTCTTTGGCAAAAGGTAATAATTACATTTATTTACATACATTAGTTATCAGAGATCAGTGAATGAATAATTTGAGCACACAGATGAATTAATTAATCAGTTAGTATTCAAGTTTCTGGTCCTCTTGAATTTCGGACTTCAAATCATGTTACACAAGGTAAAATAAACATAACCGAAAACAATAAAATATAGCACACTATGACGAAATCTCTGGTTCATGTTTAGATTTTTTGCATTAATTGTCACAGTTCGTACATTGATGTTTCGTTTCCTTTGTCCAGGTTTTCGTCCGTTAGACGTTGGTGCAACAACATTTGTCTGACCGTCCGTAGATGTTATGTATTTTGTGTTTATGTCAATGTGGCGTCTAAAGCGTTTGCACATTGTTGGTCTGTCATTGTTTTTATCCATGCTGATTTTGTTGACTGAAATTGTTGGTGTCGGAATTCTCCAGTGCATACTAGAGCATTCTTCAGATTTATGAATTGTCCAGTTACTAATTCATGTGACACTTTTGCAAATTCCGTGAGCGTTTTCGTCTTCCAGTCAACTGTCTGTTTAAGAACGTGGTTCATAGACTCACAATGGAAAGCGTCCTGCAGTCTGGAAATATATTTTGATAGTGTTGTTTAAATAAAAACACAGACATGTCCTTAATATCAACTTCATTGTTTCGCTTCACAAAGATCAAAATCGGGCGTGATTTCTTCAAATGAGTAAATAAAGAATAGTGGCATCGATGAGCAGACGGGTGCGGTTTCTTCAATGTGCTTGACATTGTTATCTTCATAGAACGTGTGCAGGACGTGACTGGTATCAACGAGCAGTTATGGTTGGTGTAATATTTCAGCATCGGAGGCAGAACAGTCACCAACTTACGTTTTCCCGACGACATTGATGGACTAGCAGGAAATGAGCAAGAACTAGCTAGCTTAGTAGAGAGCCTCAACAAAACCTCTGCAGCCTACGGCATGGAAGTCAGTGCAGAGAAGACGAAATTGATGACCAACTACACCAAGGGCATCAGCACGGACATCAGGGTCCAAGGCACGAAGCTAGAAACAGTACACAAGTATTTGGGGGCAATTGTAACAGATGAAGGATCGAAGCCTGAAGTACTCTCCAGGATTGCGCAGACATCAGCAGCGCTGACAAAACTGAAGCCCATCTGGAACGACAAGAACATCGCACTCAGTTCAAAGGTCAGACTGATGCACTCACTGGTGATCTCCATATTTCTCTACGTCTGTGAATCATGGGCCATAACAGCTGACTTAAAGAAAAGGATACAGGCCACAGAGATGAGATGCTTCCGAAAGATCCTCGGCGTCTCATACAAAGACCGTGTCACCAATGAAGAAATACGGCAAAGGATCAGACAAGCCATTGGGCCTCACGAAGATCTCCTGAGCACAGTGAAAAAACGTAAACTGCAGTGGTATGGGCATGTCTCACGATCATCAGGACTTGCCAAGACAATCTTGCAAGGCACTGTACAAGGAAGAAGAAAGAGAGGCAGACAAAGAAAGAGGTGGGAAGACAACATTCGAGAGTGGACAGGCTTGACATTGAGCGACTCACTTAGAAAGACGGAAAATCGAGAGGAATAGAGGAAGCTGGTTGTTCGGTCTTGTGTGGTGCCCCAACGGTCTACCAGACTACGGGACTGATGGTGATGAATATTTCACAGGATTTTAATGAATATACCAAGAAAGGTAGATTAAAGCATTAAGCACGCCCCGGGGGCAAGAATGGCCAGATATAGTTACAAATAGTTTAAAATCACTGATTTTAAGAATCTTTGTCAATTGCAATTACAAACGGGGATTTCGTAGAAAGCATGCGCTGAAGTAGGCTTTGAAATGCATAGGACAATGAATTCAAAAGAATGTAATATTAATAATGTATCGACTGGATAGAATATATAGATGGATACAAAGAGAGACACATGAAAATTATAAAAGTGTCGCAAACGTGTACATTCAACGAAAAATTCGACACAAATAGACTCTAATTAAAATCTTTAAATCATATAAATTCGACCAAAATATTTACTTGTAGAATAATAACGACAAACAATATGTCATTCATCAAGATATCTATTTATCTCTGTAGTATGAATAAAATACGAAAAGTTACAAAAAGTTATGAAAAGGTATACAAATATTGTGAAAAGCTACGAGAAGCTCATTTAAAATTTGATATTGACCAACTATTGTGACTTTGATTTTCAGTTTCAGTTGATACTTATATTTCAACTTATATTTCACGAATTAAATGATATTGTGTAGTAACTCGTTATACATGACATGTAATATACGCAAAGGACTTACTCGTATGCAAAACGGATCGACCAAGTTTTATTATCAGTTGAAATCCATGCAGCCAGATCGAAAATCAGTTAAGTGACTAGCTTTGAAAGCTGCAATAAACTGACTTTCACTGTCTATTCCTAATTATGCGACTCGAAAATGATTGTTTTCTTAATTTATAAATGGATATTACCTCCATTCCGGAACGACCAGTCTTTATCATACCTCTTCCGGTATGATCAGCCAATTATAATACATGCCCAATAAAGTACGACCATTTGACGGGTGCTTTAGGACTCACGGTACTAATTCAACTCCCATAGTAAACATATGGAAACACCATCATATTTAAGATTCAATAACTTAAAATTTCTGGGTGCTGATGATCAGACCTATATTTCTCCATGCACAACTATCCTTGGTGCAAGCTTCTGTGTGGAGAACACCATATGAGCCGCGGCATTTTTTTGTGATACATCTGCATGAAACATGTTATTGATTCTGCACCAAATGAATCAGGTGCTACTTTCATTATTGAGTAATCCTAAGTCAAGTCTGTAAAAATACCAAAATTGCATCAATAGAATTTTGTCTATATTTTTTAAAAATTACAGATAGGATAAGCTCTCAAAAGATATTTTTACTAAAATTTTACTTTTCATTATTAACCAATTATGGACAATCAAACCCGTATATACTCTATTATTTCTTTACCCATTTCTAGACTGGTTCACAGTTCTTTCATATAATTAGTACCGTTTGTCCTTTAACTAGGAATAAAATAAATAATTTGTATCAAAATCGCTCCAATCACACTTTATTTTGCTCTGTAATACCATTCAAATAAAAACAAACCATAATTCCTGTGTGTACGCCGATATATACACCGAGATCATGTAAATACATGTGTATTTTGGTGTATTTCGGTTTTTCAGTGTATTTCGATGTTTATGGTAACCGTTTAAAAAGAGTGATTACACGACTCTACATGCGACAGCACGAACCTGAGGAATAACTATACAAATGTGAAATATGTAATAAAATGTTTAAGCGGAGTAAACGTTTGAAGCGACACATGAGAATACATACTGGGGAAAAAACATTAAAGTGTAAAGTATGCGATGAAATGTTTAAACATATTTCACGCTTGAAGGTGCACATGAGGATACATACTGGAGAAAACCATACAAATGTGAAGCGTGTGGTAAACTGTTTAACCACAGTGGAAATCTGAAGCTCCACATGATGATACTTACTAGAGAAAAACCACTCAAGTGTGATGTATGTGATGAAATGTTTAAACACATTTCAAACCTGAAGCTGCACATGACGATACACACTGGAGAAAATCCATTTAAGTGTGGAGTATGTGATGAAATGTTTAAACATATTACACACTTAAAGGTGCATATGAGAAAACATACAGGAGAAATACTATTTAAGTGTAAAGTATGTAATAACATGTTTAAGCATGAAAGCAGCTTAAAAAAACACACACTAAAATACATACTGGTGAAAAATAATTCAAATGTGCTGTGTGTGGCACAATGTTTCGTCAAAGTGATACCTTGAAGAATCACATGAGTATACATATCGGAGAAAAACCATACAGACGTGATATTTTGTTGTAAAATGTTTAGTCGAAACTATGCATTGAAAATTCACCTGAGAATGCATACTGGAGAAAAGCCATTCTAATGTAATACTTGTTTTAAAAAGTTTAGTCAAAGCTATGCCTTGAGGATTCATATGAAAATGCATAGTGGAGAAAAACCATTGAAATGTGAAGTTTGTGATAAAAATGTTTAGTGATGCTGGTAGTTTAAAGAGGCACATGGTATCACAGTACCAATTGTTTTTCCATAGACCTCAATGCTAATGTTTTGAGAAATAAATATACTTTCTATCCTACCTCAGCATGCATGTCACACACTGTCATAAAGAACAATGTTAGATTGTCAATTTGACAAGGACAGAACCAGGTACTCCAGGCCATAGAACACAATTAATTTTACTATATATTCTCTACATTTGTTTCTCAGTACTGAACTTTCCACTGTGGGACAATCAATACAAATCATATGTTAATCTAAAATACCTTCAAAGATGACTTCACGGTGAAGTTCTTGTCAAGGGTTGACCTGCATTTTTTAGAGAGGCTGAATTGCAAACAAAACACCATGCAGTGGAACACAGATTTCACTTCCAGATCATCACCAAGACCTTATTACTCACTGTACACTGTCGCTGAAACACACACAGACAACCACACCAAAAGCTCATATTCTATAGAATAAAGAATTGCCTTTAAATCCATACCAAGAATGCCTAAATGTAACTCTGGTATCACCACCAAACGGAGACAGGAAAAAATGCTCAAAAAATAGACTGGGACTATATTCGTGGGTACTGAACCGGAACTATTAATTGTGACCTGATTCCTCCAATGCATTTAAGAGAGATAACTCTGCTGGAACTAGATGGGTAAGAGTTATCTAGTCACACCAGACACATTTTGAGTCATGTGTACTACATTTTTAAAAAAATCATAAAAATACAAAATGTGATCTAGATAGGAATTAACATAATTTCACCTGTTGCCAAGAGGCTCGACATTTTTTTAAGCATAACAGAAAGTACAACTCTTACATAATGCACCAATCACAGCCAGGTTTGTTGTTTATTTCTGAACACAATGTTCCCTATACCTTAAGCTCCGCCCGCCTGGGGTTGTACAATTGGTACCGTTATGCCTATAGCCAACCTTAAGTTTTTCAATAATCTGTGACATAGCTTGGGACTGTACAAGTAACAAGTGTACTTAGTCTCGCTTGTCAAAAACAATTTTATGAGGTACTAAGCTGTGTCTTATATTAATGTGTACGTAATGGTCTTTGAACTATTTCAGCTGCTGTTTTCATACTTATGCTTTACTACCAAACTACATTTTGTGAATAAAATGACTTGTTTTAACTATGAGTTGTGTTTTGTTGATATCAGCACTTACTGAACTTCACATGGGTGATAGGGGATAAATCACATTATATTATGTAATAACTAGGTCAAAGGTCCATGTACCAAATAGTATGTACCTCTTCTACTTCAAAAAATACAATTCACCTGTAATAAAGGACTTTGTATTTGTTTGGTAGATGCAGAACTTAACATCAGAGACAGGTGGACATAACCCAATCTTATTGTAAAGTATAAGCTATCAACGCTTCACACTGTCTCCAGATACATGAGGTCACTAACCCCCAGTCCTCACACAAAGGTCAACCTACCCATCCTCTTTGTAACACAAATAGAAAGCTTCCCTTTGTGTAGTGAATAAAATTGATGCAATAAGCCAATCTGTCACCAAATATAGCAGATCACAACTTCTAAGTGGTTATGTTGGATTTGGGGTGAAATTTGGGGAATAAAATACAGAAAAATGCCAAAGATGAACAATAAGTATAGTGAGTCAAATGGAGTTAAAACAGGAGGAAGGTGTGTATCTAAAAAGGAGATGTAGCTTATGATAAACGAATTAAAGGAGACAAAAGCAGCAATGAGAAAAATGAGAAATAAAAGTTTGATGACCTTACTTTGGACAAATATGTCACCTGAGCATAACAATGTCCCGGCAGGCAAAATTCACGAAATTAGCACATTTCGGAGCCCGTAACTTCAGTTTGGTACAACACAGAATAGTCAATGATGGCTTGATGAGTAGAAAAATATCTCAGGAGTAAAACAAGCCATAGAATATGGTCGTATGCCTTTAAAAATGGAAATAGAAGGAAATCAAGGGTCATGGGAGGAATGAAGTATTGGAAAGTTACTGACCTTGTCTTTTATATAGTATGATAGACAGGTAATGTCAGAATGGGTCATGGGCGTAATCTGAGTTATTTTTGTTACTCTGTATGACTTTTTTCCTTTCAGATTATTTTTTTCTCAACATCAAGCTCGTGTCAAGCACCTGTGAGAGAGAGAGAGAGAGAGAGAGAGAGAGAGAGAGAGAGAGAGAGTACATTGCCACCGAAATCTTGTCTTGAAAGTTTTAAGAATCCAGATAAAATAAGAAAAGACTCTGGAAGTACTGTCAAGATTCAAGGCTGGGTTAGAAATGCCCCAACATCGGAGAAAATTGTACCCCATGTTTAACCAGATATTTAAATTGGTGTCTACCTGTTTAATTTAGGGGCCTCGAGTGGCACTCACCGTTACAGATTACTGCCATCTCACCTCTATCTACGTAGGTTCGAGTCTCGGCCAATGTGGGTATGTGAGAAAGATTGCCTGTAGCTTCTCGTGGGTCGGTGGTTCTTTCCAGGGTTTTCCTTCACCATTTATACTGGCTGCCAACAACAACAACCTGTTTAATTTAATGAAACAGATGGTTTTGTACCATGAGCCAGCTACTCTCAGTAGGTACAACAATTCTAATTAAGAGCAGTAACTCTGACTACAGCATTTGAACTTTAAAACATTTTTCTTAACTGTCACGAAGTGCCTAATTTTAGGTGCAACTACAACAAACAGACTTAAGAAACAGAAGAACAAAAATTTATGAACTGTGCTCCCATTGATCTCAATCCCAGCTATAACAATGATGACAGAGAGAAGAGACATTCCATAATGTAAAATACCTGAAATACCAAACTTATCCAAAATCCATTTCAAACTTCAGAGTTTTAAAATAATGGTCTGAGAATATTTGTAATTATTTTTTAAAGAAGAAAGTTAAGAGGAAGAACTTTCAATTTCTCTATTAATATTACTAAGTCAAATCTCTTTAGTAAAAATGCATGATAAAGGTAGATGTATTACAGACAACAGCAGCTATTTGGACTGCAATGTACATTTTTAGGGGAATTACATCCTGTTACAATGTTTTTGAGACTTTTTAATTGCTGGGGCATATGCAGGAAAGTGTATGATTCTTTACCTTTTAAATTCTTGCTACTGTACAACAGAAAATAAAGAGAAAACAGAATGATTATGTTTAAAATTTTCTTCTTAAAATATTTAAATGAATATTAAAAATCTAGACTGCATGTTAGAAAGATATAGAATCTTCATTTTCTTAAAAATATATGCTTAAATTAACACTTCTAAGTTCAGTGCCTCAATAATTTCTTGTATTAAATGAAAACAAAGTATAATTTTGAAAGTATTGTAAACTAATGAGCTTCCTCTATAAAGAAGAATGCAAATAATTATGGTTAATCTGAGAAATTTGCCCTGAAATTTCCTTGGAAGTAGAGTGTGTGTATTGAGTGAGTGTAAGAAAAAGGAGCATGTACTGGTGCAAAACATTGGTTTCATTTGAGATGTAAGGAAACAAACCATTGCTGTGCCTGCAGCTTAAATCCATTCATACCCATCATAAAATATTTTTAAAAGTTCAAAGCTAAAGAATAAATTACAATATCTGCAATGATGATGCTACTGCCATATCTAGGTCTAGCCCAGGTCAGGACCTGAAAATAGCGGTGGTCCGAGGTCTGAAGTCCATGACCTGCAGCTTTTTCCAGTTGGATCCTAAGAGATAATCTTCTCATAAGTCTGTTTGACCTCTGGCTGTTCCCAAAAAATGGAAATTAAAAGTAATCTGATGCAGTCTTGATCTGATTCTTAAGCAAAGTGCAAAAATATCAACATATATATGCAAACTTACGTACAAACAATGCTACTTGAATCCTATAGTAGTCTCACACTAACCTATTTGCTTGTTTCCCCCTATCAATTTTAAAAACAAAAAGAAAAAGAATCAAGGATATAAACAAATTCTCAAAAGTCATTTCATTCAGAATCTTCTCTGATATAATTTTCTGATCTGATTGTTGCCAAGGGCAACACACTGTCAGATTATTGTCATTTCAATGTGAACAGGTACTCTTGATGTAAACAAGCAGACAGACTGCATGCTGTCTTCTAGAATAGTCTGTTTCAGTAGAACTGTGTTGTCTGCATCAAATATTTGCAATGTCTAGTTATAAAATTTCTAAAACAAATTGAACAAATAAATGGGAGGAACTCTTGCATACATGTGTTCAAAGAGATTTAAATCCAACATTTGTGGAATTATTGATATTTTCACAGGCTTTAAAGAAATAAACTGGTCCAAACAAATGTGGAAACCATCCTGCAGAAGAAACTCACACCTGATTCTAAATGCCAGCAAGTTTCTCATCAATCAGCAAATCTGAAAAGCTGCTGGAACTTAAAAATTATGAAAATGGGCACCAACATAATAGAATAGCCAAACAAAGGGTGCAAAATATGACAAATGCACTGTTCAGACATTTAAATGACACTAGAACACAAATTGGCAGTGGACTGAATATGATCGGGATGCAGGAAATTTATGTTCAACCTTTTTAAAGTTTCCTAATTTAGCTGAGACGTCAAAAGCCCTATACAGTAGTACAACAAAATTAAAGGTGATTTTATTCAGTTATATTTAACCTCAAGTCCTGTAACAATGAAAACAAAAAACTATTTAAGACTACTGGACATTTTATTCAGAACAGTTAAGAAAGGAAACTGCATTGTTTAAAAATAACAACATTTTTCATTTATATAACTATGTTTTTGTACTGAATTTGATGTTCCTCACAACAGCTCAGCAATTTGGACATGTTTAATGTTTAATCTTTGACCTGGCTCACTCTAAGGGTGACAGGTCCTGGGCCTGCCACCCATTCAACACCCATGTCCAAGCCGTCAGTTTGTATACATGGGGATTTTTCTGAAGGCATTATAATATCTTTTATACAATGCCAAAATGCCAAAGTCATTTTTTTATAAAGTATATGTTAAAAAAAAATAAAAGAATGTATGAATAAAAAGGGATATGCAATGCATACAAAACCACAAATAATTGCTTCTCTTGCAAGTTGGAAGGAAAGCACTCATTTGATATGTCATAGAACATATTCCTGTGATTCATAAAAGTTGTTCTTTCTGCTCACTCACTGCGATAAACCATACACATGTGAATTATAATGGTGATAATAATTATTATGATCCTCAGATGTTTTCTTAATGTACAGCTTTGCCTAAACCAACCCTGGGCTCGCGGCCTAAATCAGGCTGTGAGAATGTTCTTGAGGGTCACAGAGGGTTGACAGGTTGTGGGGGGGGGGGGAGGAGAGTGGCAAAACTTAACAGGATAGTGAGTTCATAAACAATGTTTCTTAGGGCCATGACCCAAAAAGATTGGGAACAACTGAGACAATGTTTCACTTATTTCATATTTGTATTGTTAGTCACCAGTATGAACTCTATTCTACATTCTAATGTGTATTCTTAAATCAAAGGTCTTGATAACCAAGTATTTTGTTTTTTTTACACAATTAGCATTCCAAACATTTGTCGCCATTGAAATATGTCAAGTGTATTGACAAGTTAATACTATGACTAATGAATTTGCTATGTACATGCCATCACTATGTACATGCCATCACTATGTACATGCTTATACTTTTACAAATCAGATTTGCACCAAAAAAATTCTACAATTATCTCATTTCTATGGTTTTTCACCAATGTGAATGTTCATGTGATTTCTCAACATCATAGTAAACTATTTTCCACAAACTTTACATTGGTATTATTTGTAAACACAATGTATCACAGTCTTACCATATGCGAAATTTTGCTGGACAATTTTCAACATATTTGACATATGTATGGTTTGTCAACTGTATGTATTATCCTGTTTCTTGTTAGCTTAGTATTCACAGCAATTAATTTACATTTTCAGATTTGTGTGGGATTTTATCTATGTGGACTATCGAGTGCATGGACAATTCAGAGTTCTGTTTAAACAATTTTCCACATATTTCACATTTAAAGAGTTTGTTAAGAGTGTGTATCTTCAAATGTATAGTCAAACTCGAATTCCGGCTAAACACTTTCCCACATGTTTCACACTTGAATTGTTTGTCCCCAGCATGGACTCTCTTATGCTTCAACAAATTACTGTTCCGGCTAAAAACTTTCCCACATGTTTCACAGTTATATGGTTTATCACCAGTGTGTGTCCGCACGTGTGCATATAAATTTGACTTCTGGCTGAAAAATTTGCCACATATATCGCATTTGAAGGGTTTATTTCCAGTGTGTATCCTCATGTGTGTTGACAAATCGGAACTATGACTAAATGCTTTCCCACATGTTCCACATTTGTATGGTTTTCCATCAGTGTGTAACCTTGTATGTTTTGACAACGTAGAACCCTGTCTAAACGCTTTCCCACATATTTCACATCTGTATGGTTTTTCACCAGTGTGTATATTCAAGTGTTCCAACAAATTCTTGTGGAGACAAAACAACTTTCCACATGCTTCACATTTGTATGTTTTGTCCCCAGTGTGTATCCTAACGTGCAGGGACAAACAAGAGTTACGAGAAAAGACTTTCCCGCATATTTCACATTTGAAGGGCTTGCTACCAGTGTGTAACCTCATGTGTGTATCTACGTAAGATCTACAGGTGAACAATTTCCCACATGTTTCACACTTGTATGGTTTGTCACCAGTGTGTATTCTCATATGTTTTGTCAAGTGACTCCTCCGACTAAACACTTTGCTACATGTTTCACATTTGTATGGTTTATCACCAGTATGTATCCTCAAATGCATAGACAAACTTGAGTTATGTCGAAACACTTTGCCACATATTTCACATTTGTATGGCTTGTCTCCAGTGTGTATCCTTAAGTGCACAGACAAAAGCTGCTTCCGGCTAAACAATTTATCACATAATTCACACTTGAAGAATTTACCGCCAGTACGAATGCATTTTGTTTCTTCCATTGTATTAAATAGGCCGACAATGAACGAGGTATTATATAATTCACATTTGTACGGTCTATGATAGGGAATGGGTGGAAAGAACTGGTTTGATACTGCGTGGGAAAATCGTCTCGGCCTGATGGCATCAGTATATTCCTACGCCGGAGAAAAAAAAAATTTCATAGCAATCGCCCAAGCACTCTGCGCCATAGTCGTTAACTACGCAGTAAAAAAAAAAAAAAATAAATAAATATAAATTTTTAAAAAAAATAAACATTGTGAAGATTTCCGTTCAAAAAGTCTCAGGAATTATTTGGCGGAGGTGCAGCCTGTCCAGTGAAAACCCATCAAACAATTTTTTTTTTTATATATCTGAGATAGGAGGACAAAAGTAAGTTAGTTGTTGCGGGAGCAGGGGGTGGGGGGAGGCAGAATTTCTTCTTCCTTCTCCAGCTAATGAAGGATTCATCATACCAGTTTCAGTTTTATTGGTGAATATTTCATTATTTCATTCATTGGTGTGTTTACTATTTTCTCATCATTGCAAACGTTAACATTCGTCTCGTATAGAGGAGAGGAAACTGCTGAACAAAAATCTTTTCCCTCAGTACCATTTAAATGTAGCTCGCCTAATTTGTACACCACGCCGTCTCCTAACATTACGATTTACAGTATCTCGTCTAATTTGTACACCACGCCGTCTCCTAACATTACGATTTACAGTATCTCTACCCAGAAATTAGGAAGATAACCACGAACAGAAATGGACTTTTAGGAAGATAACCATGAACAGAAATGAACTTTTATTTTGAGATCCTGACTTTCTCAGATAAGTTATAATGATGAGTTACATGGGTATCGGCTGTAAGATATCCTGATGTGTTAATGTATGCTTTAGATCTATTTTCTTAGTTGATTGCTCTAACTGGAGACATATCTACAGACGTACTGTACGAGGTATCAGAGCCATGGAGAAGGTATGGAATATCTCTACTCTTTTATAGTATCATTTTGAGAAAAAATACGTCTAAAGCCTAGTCTTAAAAAATACGTCTAAAGCCTAGTCTTAAGAGTTTGAAACAACCATACACTTCAGACTTAATTCTGTGAGAGAAAGGTGGAAAAAACATTCCACACTTTATTTCTTCAATAAGACAATGTTTATTATTATTATTATTATTATTATTATTATTATTATTATAAAACTCCATTTATTCACAAACTCTATTCTTTCTTGTTTTCTCTCTGTAAAGATCTCAGTAAAGGTGTCTTGTTTGCCGTCTCCCTTGTTTATTTCTAATTTCTTGGTTCAGGTGGGTTTTTTTTTCAAGAGAACTTCTATCACATTTAAAGTATATTTGTAGCGACTGATGAATTTTTGAAATTCCTGTTAATTAACCGTATCTGCCTGAAACTAAACGTATGAGTGTGGAACATAAAACCGTTCCAAACTTAAATATTCTTTTAGCCTGCTTATGTAGTTTAAAGCTACATTGTTAAGTCACCAATCTTTCAGTTCAAAATATTTTATTGTTTTTCTCCCATTTTAATACATAATAAAGGTAGTTTGATTTAATAGTGTGCAACTTAATTAATATTGCTCGTTAATATTTGATATTCAGTGTTATGTATTTTCTTGTAAACAGGATAGGATGGAATGTGGGGACTTCGCTTCGCGAGAACTATAGATATGGTCAGTAAAATCAGTAATATATTAATTTGCATTGAGTTATTTTTAATCAGGAAACTGATCGAACAGTGACATGTATTATTAGCATCAAGAATTTTCAAAATTCAGTGTTTAAATTACGGCTAATGGACTCTTAACAGGATTCGTTATTATGCATTACACCATGTGAAAAACAGTATACATGTCTTTAATATAGTAATCTGTCGAATTTTGAAGAAGTACTGGATCCTAAAGTTGAATAAATTGTGCATTAAAATTTTATGATAATCAAGCCAGAAAAGTCTTTGAGAAAGTTCACTTTGATATTTCCCTTATTTCATCTACATTTAAACTTCAGTGGAATTGACCCAGTCATCGTAACGGTATATTGGCAGAGAGTACATTAGAATTACCGACCGTATCGGTTGTAAAGGATCGCATGTCAAATAAATGATCTTCAAAGAAAAGCTAATTGCATCATATTCTAGGCTGTCAAAAACGGATGAAAGACATAATTATTCTGAGGAAAATTTGGGAATAGTTGCTTTCGATAGGTCAGTTAAAATTAAGGCGTACACTTTAGAAATAATGGAGAATTTAAGGTAGCGACTTGCTCAGAATTCTTTAATCAGAAACCTTTCTTGAGAGAAGTCAGGTTGACTCCGTGGGAAACCCTAAAGAAGAGTTTTCCCTCGTTAAAAATGTAGAGAGGCCAGATAGCTATCTTTAAAGGAAAAGACAGGCTATAGTGTTAGGATGCACGGTTTGTGTGGAAAAGACAGGCTATAGTGCTAGGATGCACGGTTTGTGTGGAAAAGACAGGCTATAGTGCTAGGATGCACGGTTTGTGTGGAAAAGACAGGCTATAGTGCTAGGATGCACGGTTTGTGTGGAAAAGACAGGCTATAGTGCTGGGATGCACGGTTTGTGTGGAAAAGAAACAACATAAAGGGAACAGCTTTCTATATTCCTCCCGAGAAACCCGATGAGGACAGTCCAAGAGGGAAGTCCGCAAATAGAGAGTTCAGAATAGAAGGGTCAAGCAAAAGGACCAAGCATACACGCTAGATGTGGAATACACAGTCAAGAGAGAACGACGCCAGGTGATGCAGGTCAGGCGTGGACATTGTACTCTTTTCACCACTGGTTACTATGATGAACGAATCCGTAAATTGAACACTGCTATTAAATTCCATTAATGTAAATCGGTTGGATTGTAATTGCAATTTTAGCTTATGTATTAATTAATTAAATTTATTTTATTTTATTGTTTCAGGGGGCTCGTATTTGTTTATTTCTCCTCAATAGTCTTGCTTAGTTCTCTGTCAATGTTCTATCTATCTATTCACACTGTGCAATAACATCGAGGGAAGTCATCCTCTAGATAACGATCGCCAAATCAATTAACAGTGGGGCGGGACACACTCACATGCACGCCTTCACGTCACTAATCTCTCCCACCCCGCACCCCCCGCCCTTTACAAAATATCGAGGTTAATTAGGGTTCAAAGTTTGATTAGTGGGATTATTATAGTATTACCAGTACCCAGTGCCTTTATTATCTGAGTTTACAAAGATAATCGCGCCAGATTATATATACCAGGCATATTTCTGTCTCACTTACCAGCATAAGCTATTATTGTTTACGACATGTAGTTTGCAGTATATATTGATATATAGAATCATATCGACCAATTTCTGTGTTTACTCTCTCTCTCTCTCTCTCTCTCTCTCTCTCTCTCTCTCTCTCTCACACACACACACACACACACACACACACACACACTCCCTCACATACACACAGTAACGCTTATTTTTGTCTCAGCAATATCTGCAGCAATTCTTCAACAGTTGTAGTCGTTAATATTTGGTCAAAATTGTCCATATATGTTTTGATATCTTTCCATTTATTATCCTCCAGTCACACCTATTTGCCCATCAACACGTCTTGGTACAAACTGCTAGTGATACCTATTTGTCCATCAACACGTCTTTGTACAAACTGTTAGTCATACCTATTTGTCCATCAACGCATGCTATGTATATTTAACTTGCATTGTTTGTTAGTTCTTTTAGTTTTTATTGTATGATATGTTGTGTGTTATGTAAAATTGTATAGCTGACCTTGTCCTAAATCAGCGACAGATTTATAAGCAACATTGTTTATCTTTTTTCTGCCTGAATGATAAATACTGTTGTTATTATTATCTTAAACTGTTTCAATGACATTGTTTTTACCATGCTCCTTATTATAAGTTTAGTCACAGACCCTCTAATTATAAGTAAGATTTCATCTTGTAAACCTGTGGAACCTTCTACAATGAAATTTTCCATAATGTAATATTTTATTTTTATTATAGATAATGCTAATTTTGACCAAACTCAGATAGAGGAGTATAAAACGTTATTTACTCTAAACACGATTTATTCCTGCAATAACATCTGAATCAGTCTTATTGATGTGTCCAATATTTCATTTGGGTTGAAAGTTATTTATTCAATTTATTTATTCACTGGAAATGCAAAGTGATCATCGAAAATATTATTCTTGAAATTAGAGACTTGGATTTATAGTAAAATTCTAGCAAAGATGTATTCTTGGATATTATTACTGTGATTTAACAAAAGACTGTTGGCACATCATTACTATTCAGGCCATCACAGGCACACCAGCACTTCCTCCAGTGGATTTGTTTTGCAAAACCACTAAAGTTTATTCAAAACTTTAATCAGTATGACTTGTGTTAGAAAATTCTATGATTATTTGGAATTTAAGTAATTTTGTTTATATTTCCATTTGTATTCTTGGGAAATAGAGTTTTTATTGAATTTTGCAAAACATTTTGGTGCTCAGTATTTTCTATTACTTATTTTAAGAGCACAGAGACCTAATAGAAAATTGGGGGCTCGTTGAGGACACAAATTTATGTAAAATGTTTCAGACCACGTTTTGAAATTTAAGTTCACCTTGTTTTGGATTTTTCTAAGTATCAGCTATTATTATACATTTTATAAATCTTTAGTCAAAGCAAGAATCTTTTACAATGTCATCTAAAAATACGGTTAGACTGCTGGAGAAAGGATGAGTTCCAGATTGCCAGAAAATATGATGTTTCTATGCCTAAGGCTTTTTTTTTTTAACAAAACAAGAAATGAAAACTATTTTGGTCCAATATTTGGTGGAAAAGAATGTTTTGGATAAAAGTGCTCTGGATTTGATTATTGAGTCTCCATCTCTGTCTAACTTGGAACTGAAGTTAAATTACAATAATGAAATAGTTAAGAAAGAAGAAACACAATTATATAAAAAGCAAAGAGAGAGGAAAATGCAGATGCAAAAAGGTAAGAGAGAAAGAATCACAACTGCATTTGCAGAGAGAGAGAGAGAGAGAGAGAGAGAGAGAGAGAGAGAGGCTGATGCAAATGCATGTGAAAAAGAAGATAGAGAAATAAAGAGAGAAAGAGGAAAGGAGGAAGGAGAATTTCAGTTTAGAGTCAAAGAATTTGAACTGGCAAGTGGAAATCACTCCATCACCTTTACAAGCAAATTTTTGGTTTTGATGTTACTAAAAGTATTTGGTTAGGGAGTTTTAGATCCTTCCATCCATTATAATTTGAATGTTCTTTTGAAAAATATGCAATAAGAGATAAGTAACATTTTTCGTTTTGTTTTAAAGTATTCAGGTACTTTCTGAAATCTCTATTTTTGGCGTCCTCACATAGGTATGACTATGCAATAATAAAGAAGCACAGTCTTAAACAATACCGGTATAAAGGGCTAACCGTGTGGCATTAGGCTATATATTGATGAAAAAGGCTATGTTGTTGAAGGAACTTAAATCAACTACCTTCGATGTGAGTTTAATTTATATCATCTTCTTCTCCATCTTCCAGTTACGTGCTTGGCCCATATGCAGGCATAGTCGAACTGCGGTGGACTGTGTACGTGTGTGAAGGAAAGTTCTTAGTACAAGTTTAAAAAAAAAAAAAAAAACAGGTTAAAGAAACAGAAGGTGTCCGTGCTAAGACATGGGTCTCCAGCGCCGATGTGGGTCTTAAAGGTTTCAATGGATGGCGCTGTAATGGCTGTCGCTGACAACCAGTTCTAAAGGCGGTGGGGAGGAAGGAACATTTATATGTGTCCACAGAACAGTATGGTGCTCTGTATTTGTTTGTGATTGATGCTTCTGCTGGGATCAAATACCTTGTTGTCGGTATTTCAACCAGCTGGTTGATGATCCGTTACATCATGGTGACCTTGATCTGTTGACAACGACTTCGCATGTCTTCCAATGGAGGTCCATCATCATGGTTGTGACGCTAATGGATCATCGATAGTCTCCTTGACAAAATCTTTCTGCCCACTTCTGGACACGTTCTAATTTGGCTGCATTGGTCTTGAGGGTGGGTCACATATTGTGGTCGCGTATTCGGGTTGTGGGGGTACGAGCGTCTTGTAACAGCAAGTCTTAATGTGTTTTGGGCAAGATGACAGTTTTCTTTGCAGAAAAGATATCGTCATGTTGGATTTTGTTTTGCCAACCGAGTCTATGTGTGAGTTCCAAGATAGTTTGCTAACCAAGTTGACACCACTGAATTTTGGTTTTGCTGGTCCCGTTCAAGATTTGCCTGTGGATAGAATATGAGGTATTAATGACCTTCCGCTTGCTGATTATACGTATATGTTCGCACTTGGAAGGGGTAAAATTCATTTGCCATTTCTCTCCTTCCCCTGTAAGTTGTTAAGGCCTTCTTGTAGTGATATTGCATCTTGTTAGATATTAATCACATGGCAGAGTACACAATCATCAGCGAAGATTCTAGTTGTAGAGGAAACACTTAGGGGCAGGTCATTGACAAATACAAGGAATAGGAAAGGCCCTAGCACTGTTCCATGTGGGACACTTGCGATCACTGGGAAGGGTGACGATACAGACCCGTCAAGCACGATCTGATGGTTTATATTTGCTGGGAGGCTCTGTATCCAAGCAAGCGTCCGATCTGTGATGCAGTAGTGTTGAAGCTTGATTGCAATATGTTGATGCGCATCTTATCGCACGCTTTACTGAAATCCAGCAAAATGGCATCTATTTAATGTTTGTTGTTTAATCCGGTTGCAAGGTCATGAACTGCAGTAATTAACTGGTCTCACGGGATGTTTTTTTTTCTGAAACCATGCTGTTGATCACAGCGGTTGATGTTTTATTCATCAACGTGGATAATATGTTCCATGACCTTACCGCTAATTGACCGGTTCTCCCTTCTTGAATAGTAGAGTGAAGTACGCTCCCTTCGAGTCTTCTGGAACTTGACCTTGATCATTTGATACTTGAAAGATTAAGGTGAGAGCTGGTGTAATGCCGTTTTCTTCAAGAAACGAGGCGAGATTTGTTCTAGATCACTGCCAAGTCTTTGTTAGTATCCGTGATATTAAAAAGTCTCGTGTCCCAGATTTTCGAGCATAGTTGCTTAAATTTTCACCGGAACATTTCTCGAATTAGAATTAATATTGATTTTGACCGAGCCTGACGAATTTACACTGTTCATCATCTAGCGGCGGTCAACATTACTCCGCATAGGTGATTTGGTATAACGATACTAATTGTACAGCCCCTAGGTGTACACACTGGTTTTGTCAAGTATTACATAGAAAGTATTTCCACTTTAAAAAAAACAACCCAAGATACATAATTTCGTTTCTCACTTCACTGATATCTTTGAGGTACGAACTAAGTTCTCTATAAAATTATTAGTTTGTGGTGTTTGTTTTATTTCATCAAAACTTAATAGAGATCCTTGTGTATCAAAAATGTGTTTTATAAGTACAACACTGTTTTTTTCAGCTTGTGCATGATTTAACATTTTCTGTAGTTACTAAATTAAAAATATCTTCAGACAAGTATTCTTGAACAAACAATGGTTCATCTCTTCCAATGAGAGAAAGCAATTTTTTTTTTGGGGGGGGGTTGGGTTATTTTTTGGTCTCATATATTTCTTTCAATTTGGTTTTTCCTAATCTTAATAAAAGTATACCCACAAATTTTCCAAATATTTGTTTGGAAACCAGTTCTTGCCAGAAAGCATCTTAGTTCAGTATAAGGCACATAATCCAGGAAAGTTTAATAGAACGAATGAATGAGTGCAAGTGAATCATATTTAATCCCTTTCCTTATAGGGAGCTATAAGAGTATCACTTTCTACCCTCTCAATTTTGCCACCCCAAATGAACTGGAAAAATAATGTATTCAGTTCATTTTCTGCATGGGGTGGAGGACTTCATTGAGCAGCAAAATGATGAATCAATTTTTCTTTTTTCAAAATGAGGGATTTTATCAAAGTAATGTTTCCAATAAAGGAAGAATTGCTTCTGCTCCACCACCTGAGCAATTTCTTTATTTCATTCAGCTTCGTCAAATAATTAAGTTCAACCATAACCTCCAAATTCAAAGAGATATCTAATTCCAGTAATATAAAACTGGCGATTGACCAGTTAATATCAATTTCGGATTATAAACTTTTTTATTTCCAATCCAAATAGTTTTGATTTAAAAGCGTTGCATTGCAGACCTGATAGCGAGGCAAAGTCATTTAAAAATCTACAGGTTGTCCTCAAGGACAAATGAGGACCGTCTAATAATAAAAAGTCGCCACCAGCGTACTGCCCTAATTTTAACCCCATTTCATTATAGAAAATGCCTGTAATAGTTGTGTTCTTTTTAAGTTCTATTGCAAGAAGTTCAGTTCCTGTTATAAATAAGCAGGGTGCTAAAGGTTGTCCCTGGCGATAAGCTCTTTCCAAATTTATACTATTGCATTAGATCATACAGAATTCTTGTATTTTCACCAATGAATTTCCTAAACCCTTTTGTCTGTCACTAATAATAAAAGAAAGGGGTTTTACCTTTTGACTCAATCTTGTTATCTACAGTAGTTAGTGAACCTCGCCTCTAATATTTTTAATGTATTTACTGCCTTATCTTCCTTTGGAAAGCAAGTAATGATTCACTGAGAGTGAAATTCTGAAAGATGTTGCATATGATATCCAGCTTTTAGAGACATAAAGAGAAAGCCGCCTAGATCTTTCGAGAAGAATTTGTAGAATTCAACAGTAAATCCATCGGAACCAGGGGTAGTTTCATTTTTCATATTTTTCACTGCTAAACCACATTCCTCAAAAGTTAGCTTACCGTCGCACGAGCGTTGTTCAAATCTGAGAGTATTTTTTTTTTTTTTTTTATCATGACTTAAAAAGTGAATGCGAGTTTTTAAATTATTGTTGCTTTGGCTTTTGTATAATTTTTTATTTTAAAAAATCTTTCTTGTAATTTAATATCTCTTTTTGACCAGTTACCCTGGTCCCATCTCCTGCAATTAACTCTTCTATTGTTTTTGTTTTTGAAATTTCTCTTTCCAAGGTTAAAGAAATATTTAGAAATTTTTTGCTAGGCTCATACCACATTAATTTTGATCTTAACATTACACCGACAACCTCTTTTTCCTCATTTCTTCAAACTCTGCTTGTTTTTTGTCGTTTTTTGCGCTCTGGCAGCCTAGTGGTGAGATATTCCGCCTCGGAAGCGGAAGGTTGCGGGTTCGAACTCCGGCCGAGTCAAACTAAAGACATATAAAAATGATTCTAACAGCTGCCTCGCTCAGCGCTCAGCATCATTAAGGGGTTAGTGTTAGGGTATGTCGGCTTGGTGTCAGGATAACGTGACTGGGTGGGACATGATACTAAATGTCTGCGGCATGCTGCCCCAGTGCTAGACGTCACAATAAACTGCCACACTGCAGACATCGTAGCGATATGACTGAAAACTGTTTAAAGCTACGTTAAATATCCAGATCACACACACACACACACACACACACACACACACAGAGTTGTCTTCTTTCATAATAGTGGGGTTAATATTTTGATTCACTGAATTATGTAAGGTCTGTATTTCAACTTCAATTTTCTTTAAATTTTGTTTCTTCTGTTTTGTCTTAGCAATGATTTTCTTATCGCCTTTATAATAGTGTTCTTCTGCTGTGTTAGATATACATGTTGTAAACGAATATATTCATCTTGCTTTAATAGCCTTGAATTTAACTCCCAGTACCCAAGATCACTGGGTACTGCGGATATCGATAACTTTAGTGATATTGCTGAGTGGTTTATTTTATAGCCAGGAATAATAGATGTATCAATGCAGTATGAAAACATATCATCAGAGATCAAAACGTAGCCCAGTCTACTTTGTTTCACAGGGTTTGCCTGTATTCTACTCTCAGGATTGACAAATCTCCATGGATACACTGAGTCAAGTTGATTCTTGATGTCCTGTACTGCTGCTAGGTCCATGGAGTTTTTATCATACAAGATATTATAAGACTCAGGCTTCGCGTCCTGAACAATATTCCAGTCACCACAGGTAATAACAGAGAAATTGTCAAAATTTATAATATCTTCTTTCAAATTCCTATAAGACTCAGCATTATCATCATTATGATAGATTCACTAGAGTAAATCTCAGTCCATTAACTGATAAGTCTAGAACAAAGTATCTACCCTCACCATCACATCTGTTTCTATTAATGCATAACTGAAACTTATTTCTATACAGGATAGCAACACTTGAACTATTGGCAGGTTTTATGGCTTAAAAAACACTTATAACCTCATTCATCATCAGTATTTTTCAATCTCTGCTGTACTGTGTGCCCACTGTAGACATGAAATGGATACATTCTTTTGTTTTACCCAGCAGAAACTATCTCTTCTTTTTAAATTGGAACTATTTAGACCCCTAACATTGATAAAGTTTAAATCTGGGCATCCATTACTAATTCTGTTTTTGAGTAGAAGTTTCCACAGAGCACATATAACTACGCATTACACATGATCTCCACGAGGTGAATGCGTTTTTAATGAAGAAAGAAATAAAAGATTTTTTTGTTCCAGTGTTCGGTAATAAAGAATATTTTGGATAAAAGTACTCTGAGTTTGAATAAGTAACTCTCCATCTGGATCTCGCATGAAATGAAAATAATTGAAATTAAAACACAAAGCGAAAATATAGTCAAGAATCCCTAAGCTTCAGAAAGAGAAAGAGGAGAAAAGAAATGGAAATGGAGAAAATTGGGGAAAGAGGATAGAGACAAATGCAGCTAAAGAAAGATGAAAGAGAATTGCTGTTGCAGAAACAGAAGAGAAATACAGAAGATAAGCTAATGCAAACGCAAATGCAAAAAGAAGGGCAGTACGTACAGTTTGAAAGTGAAAGAGAAAAGGATTAAAGGGAATTTAAATTAAGATTAACATAACTAATCTTTAAAATAGTTAGATCTGACAAGTGAAAAACACTCCACCACTTTACACACAAATTCAGGTTTTGACATTAATAAGAATATTAAGTTAGTACCCCATTATAAAGAAATAGTAGATAAATATTTTCCTCATTTTGGAAAATGTTGATGAAATTTGAAATAGCCAGATTGGACACTCTCATTACTAAGTGCATTTCTTTTGCAAAACTAATGACATCTACACTTTCCTGTCAGTACAGCCATGTGCTGATTAGGATCTGGTTAAGGAATGTATCTTCAAGGGTTAGGAATTGGTACCTGAGGCTTTATTGACAGAAGTTTAGGAACAATAAAAAGAAACTGGAAAAGAAACCATATTGAATTTGCAAGTAAAAACAAACAATTATTTTATAGGTGGTACTTAGCCAAGAAGTTGGTCAAGATTACAAAACTCTCGGACAACTCATACTAGTTGAATACTTCAAGAATTGCGTCCATAGTGATGTTAAGACTTACCCTGATGAGCAAAAGGTCGAAAATGTAGAAAACGCTGCTCGTACAGCTGACAAGTTTCCTTCGCTTATAAAGTTTCTTTTTTCAGTAAGTATTCCAGTCAGCAATCTTCTGGTTATATATATATATATATATATATATATATATATATATATATATATATATATATATATATATATATCAGTATAATATGAGCATTTCCAAATCTCAATCTGACAGAACTTGTAGAATCAAATTTCTGATAAGGCTGAAAGGAATTACTTATCTCTTCCTACATGCACTATTGTAAGAAGAAGGGGCATGTTATTTCTGATCGCTACAAATTGAAAAATAAGCAACATAATAATGATGGAGCTATTCCAAATGCTTTCATTTTTAAGATGTTAAAGTCATGATTATATAGTGAAGGCAATATATTTGTTGGATCAAGCAAACCTCGGTCTGGTGTTAGTACAGAGAATTATGAACCATTCATGTCAAAAGATTCTATATTACTCATCAGTGATTCTACTAATTTTATCCCTATTAAAATTTAAAGGATACGGGAACTTCTCTGAGTCTTTAACTGCCAGGCACTTTGTCTTTTTCTGAGAAGTCTTCTGATGATGAGAGTGTTCTGCAGGGAGTAGAATGCGACTTTGTTAATGTTCCGCTCCATTGTGTAGATTTGTCATCAAACTTAATGTCAGGACCCATGACAGTCGGAAGAATGCGTCTTTACCCATCGAAGATATTCGTTTATCACTAGGCATTGACCTAGCTGGAGGTAAAGTTGTGATAAATCCACTTGTACTGACAAGACTTATTTGGATCAGACAGTTGATCATTTTGAAAAAGAAATACCTGATTTATGCCAGCTTGTGTAGTTACTAAAGCTTCGGCAAAGTACGCTGCTGAGAATGATGTTGATCAGGAAAGTATTCCTTTAGCTGATATTTGTATTGGTCAGGCTTTGATGTGGTTACTTTTGCTCCTGGTATTGATCAGTCAACAGGTATTGGGTACGTTGATCCTCTTTTAACTACTAATTCTCTTTATTCTAATCAGGGTGACAAACTACGATCACTTATCATCGAAAAGGAAAAAGATCCTGAGATGCTTCAGACGACTATTTTCGAAACCGAAGCCACAGAAGTACATGTTTGTTATTTTGTCAAACATGGGGCCCTTATGAGAAAATGGAGAGTACCCAAGGTACTTGCTGGTGACTAATGGTCAGTGACCTATCCAATTATTGTTCCAAAGTCGTATAGACTGGAACATTCTTAGTTTGACCCATGAAAATCCTTTGAAAAATCATTTAGAGATCAATAAAACTTATCACAAATCTTGAATCATTTCTATTGGCTAAATATCAAATGTGATGATTGTAAATACTATAGACTTTGTCACACTTGTCAATGGTAGGAAAACCCAACCGGAAGATACTTAACACTCATTTGCAACCTATTACTACAACTGACGATTCATTAGCAGAATAACGGTAGACTGTGTCGATCCCTTGCTTAAGACCAAGTTATAAATGAAATTATGGTACGACAGAACTACGAAGGAGGAAGTTTTTCAGCCTGGTGATAGAGTTCTGTCTCTCTTTCTCATTCTTCAAAATTTTCTTCGGATTATGTATTATGATTCTTACAACGTTTACAAGAAAATGACTGAGTCAAATTATAATATTAATGCTTCTGTGATGTAAATATATTAAAGTAGTGCCGGTATGTTGATACAGATAGCCAGGTTAATCATGCAATACATTTAGATGTAAATATATTAAAGTAGTACCGGTATGTTGATACAGATAGCCAGGTTAATCATGCAATACATTTAGATGTAAATATATTAAAGTAGTACCGGTATGTTGATACAGATAGCCAGGTTAATCATGCAATACATTTAGATGTAAATATATTAAAGTAGTACCGGTATGTTGATACAGATAGCCAGGTTAATCATGCAATACATTTAGCTGTACCTGTCCCACACAGTACAAATTTAAGCGATGTAATGCAATTAGAATGTAGTGACTCTGGTATTCAGAAATAATAAATAATCTGGACCAGAAACTTTCACATCTGCAGCAAATGGAAAAGAATGTATTAAAACAGATATTACTTGTATATGAGCAGTTGTTCCAAGATGTTTCTAGAGGAAAAAATAAAATCTACAGTAGTAAGGGAAAAGGCTGGTTCTGGCCCAGAGACTCCTAAAACACCCCCAAACAAATACGGATCGGGCCCCCTGCCACCACCCACCCACCACCACCACCACCCACCCCCCGATCCGTATTTGTTTGGAGGCATTTTAGGATATCTGATCCATAACCAGCCTTTTCCCTTACTACTGAAGATTTCACCAATATTATTTATAAAGTTCACACAAAATTTCATTTGTCGGATTATTTATAAAGTTCACACAAATTTCATACCCTATCATTATCATACTTTTTTGATAATTGGTTTCAAATCAGGCAGAAGATAGGGAATTTCCAGAATGACTCAATCACGTGATTTTCTAGAATGTTCTAGATCAGGTAAAAGATAGGGAATTTCCAAACGGGTTTTCCAGAACAGCAGTATAAAAGGGGTGAGAATTTTTCTTCTAGCCATTGCACTGCTGCACTTCAAGAGGACATCTTCACCGAGCGAACAGATAAGTGAAAATTTTCAAACATTATTTATAAAGTTTAGACAAAATTTCATACCCTATCATTATCATACTTTTTTGATAATCTTTTTCATACCTGGCGACTCTCATTGGTAGGATATCCGTTAACATAATGTCAATAGTACGAAACGCGCGTATTAAATCGTCCATATCATATTTTATACCCCGTAAGTAAGATCGTATCTGATCAAGTAATTTTTTGTAGGTGATACTAGCTGTTTTGCAGGCATTTTTTTAGTCACAAACCGAGGTTCAATTTTTTTACATGCTGTTGAAAGAGAAACACCAACGCTCGATATTATTAACAAAAACGGATTTGATGATGCTCCACTTGAAATTATACCAGAGCCAGTCATCAATAACGGTAAATATGATATTATCCGAAGTATTTTGTTGTAGTATTTATAACATTTTTTCACGCACCAAAGTTTTTATGATAATATCCGTAATATTGCATTAGAGCGTCCACATCTTGTTTTGGAATTTCTTTTGAAATGTGATTGAAATCAACTATACTTTTTTTTCATTATATGATATTTGTTTACAATAGTGGTTTGATTAAGTGGTTAATTGAGGAGTTTCAGCTACAAATTCCAGACACCACCAGTTGGACGCTGCGGTTAATTTTTTATCAGATGCTACCAGCATAAACGTTTCTTCGGTATCTTTACTTAACATTATAGATACAACTCCAGAGAAAGCATCGCTCGAATGATGCCATAAATATGTGGCAAATATACTAAATTTTGCACCACTAAATACGGACAGCCTATATACACCAGTGACTTCTGCGGTATGTTTGATAGTGTTATTTTCCAGTGTCCATGTTGCCGATCCTGATGCTACTGTGTATACCGCATTGACAATCTGCTCGTGAGGAATTTTAATCAGATTCGTTTTAGTAATGATATTAGGTATGCCACTGACAATATCGTTGAGTCTTGCGTTAATGTCAGCGAGTTTTATGTCAACAGTTGGTGGACTTCCAAAAAATTCATTAGTGGTTCTGTTCACGTTTCTGCGAAAATTCATAAACAGTTGTACGTGACTAGAAAAATTAGTATTTAATGTAGTCATTTCATCATTGATTGCTTTTAATGACGTCGTCATCGGGATATTGTTATCATCGACGTATTTTTCCGTTGCAGCATCACAATCAGATTCTGGTGTTCTGAAATTATTAATACCATTATTATTCATGTTGAGAAATGCACGCATTATACCACCGTTGACTAATACGTACTTAGATTCTTGATCATCGACGTATTTTTTTTGTTGCGGCGTCTGTATCTGCGGTTGGGTTTCCAAGGTCTATAATTTTATTTCGATTCATGATAATTGTATCCATGAATGAATCACCAGCTTTTTTTAACATAATCGTTAATTGACTTACCGGAATCTTGTATCTTACCTTGGTCAGTAAAAGTAATGATATTATTAACAACTGCGGTGGGAATTCGTATAAGTACATCTGACAGTTGTACATTACTTGTCTTCAATCGTCCTTGTTTGTCCTGGAAAACGACGACTTCATTTTGATCTCCACTTGTGATATTTAATAAATTATCGATTTCATTTTTGAGCTGATCAAGAGTTGCATACTTTGATAAATCACTTTGCTGAGCTTCAGTCGATGAATCTATCAATAATGTTCCAAATTTCGTATAATAGCTCATTATTTATTATCCTACATAAAATTGTCAACATTAGTCAGTTTAATGTAACATAAAATTATATAACAAACAATGGCGACGATATTAAACTTTGATACAGAGCGGTTGGTGAAACATAAACATAACAATGAATTTCCAGATTGTCATTATCTTATTGTTGGGCGAACTGGATCGGGAAAAACAAATTTGCTTATGAACTTGCTTCTTGGTTATAATTTTAACTACGATAGAGTTTATATTTACACAATTAATCCGCAGCAAGATAAGTACGAGCTACTAAGCAAATATAATGACAAACTTCGTGATGATCTTGAGGCTGGTGAAGATTTTTTTATTATCAAACAACCAGAAGATCTTATTCCAGTTAATCAACTTGATTCGGATGAACACAAGATAGTAGTTTTTGACGATATTCCGCTAAACAATGTCGAAATGAACAAAATAAGATAGTATTTTTCACTGTCGTGAAATAAAAAATGTAATTCCTTTTATTTAGCTCAAGGTTTTTATAATGTTGACAGATTTATTCGGCGAAATACCGGTTGTTTTATATTATTTCCGGGACTGGACAATGTTGACGTTAGAAATATCGCAAACGAGCAATGCGGTGATGTAACAAAAGATAAATTTATCGAATTATATCATAAAGCTACAAAGGATAAATATAACTTTTTCTCATTTGATAAACTTACAAATGATCCAACTAAAATGTTTCGCTGTTGTATTGACATTTACTTGCAGTAAGTTTTTGTTTTCGATAGTCTTAATTTTATAAAATTTATATATAATAATTATGTGATGTGATGTGATGTGATTATGATTTTTAACGTAGCTTTAACAATTTTTCAGTGATATCGCTACGATGTCTGCAGTCTGGCAGTTTATAGTGATGTCTAGCACTGGGGCATCATGCCGCAGACATGTAGCATGATGTCCCACCCAGTCACATTATCCTGACACCAGGCCGACCAGTCCTAACACTAACCTCTTAATGCTGAGCGCCAAGCGAGGCAGCTGTTAGTACCATTTTTGTAAGTCTTTGGTATTACTCGACCGGGGATCGAACCCACGACCTCCCGCATCCAAGGCGGACGCTCTAACCACTAGGCCACCGGAGCGGTATATAATAATTATGGATAAACGAGCAAAGTATAGAAAACATATAGAAGATCTAAAAAAAAACTTGCTCAATCTCAAGCAGCATTTAAGCAAAAAGTACAGCAAGCACGACGTGGACAAGTAACTGCTGCAGAAACAACAGCTACGATTCTCAAACCAGTTACTGAAGCACTACTTGGAAGACAACCTGAAACTAAACCACTATCAGAAGAAGAACTTAAGCAACTACAGGAGAAAGGTTTGGTTGGAATTGTTAAGGAACAACAAGAAGCAGCTGCTGAAAAAATTATTGCTAGATCTGCTGAAGAAAGAAGAAGATTAGCTGAAGAACTTACAGCGTATATTCTTGATCCCATTGCTAGACAAGCTGAAATAAATCGGCTGATTGATAATCCGCTCGAAGTTGAACGACGATTAGCAAATTTAACAATTGGGCCGATTGGAATTAGGTTAGCAGATATAACAGAAAAAAATTGAAGAATCAGAAGATGCAGTTAAGAAGATGTTGAGAAAAGAACCTTATCCAAAAGCATTATCACGATTTGGAGTGGACTTAAAAAAAATATGGATAACAAAATAAAAGATGTTGAGTATAAAAGGTTTAACTTAATATATAATTTTAGAGATTCGAGAGTATATGATATTCTAAAAAAAGAATATAATGCTAACGAAAAAATTGCACGGTTAACGCAAATATCAGAGGATAGTGAACAGTTCGATTTAGTAGCACTGGGAGGTAGAGATTAGTACAAAGCTATTGAAAAATACCGAGATGATATTATCGCCAATCTTTATATCAGAGCTATTAATCAAATAGTTAATGAAAGAAAGTTCAATCATCACAGTAATATTTTGACCACCATAGCAAAAGAAATAGATTCAAAAAGAGTAACAGATGAGGGTCTGGTGGAAACTGAAAAACCACTAGTTACATCGACAGGGGAAACTGAAAAAGAAAAAACAGGAACCGGTGTAAAAATATTTACATCAACCGCTGAAATGATAGGCAGATTAATGCTGTTGATATCGTCAAAAGAAGCTGGGAATGTTAGCGCTGAAATCGATAATGAAATTATTGATACACTTGATCATCTAAGATCGGAAAATTTATTAACATCTGACAAATACGAAACTTTACACCGCGACTTAATCGCAGCGATTTAATATAAATCAAGGCGATTTAATATAACAATTTTGTAAATATCAATTTTATAAAAATATAATAAATAACAATGTCAACAACATTATTACTAGACTCTAGTACGGCCGCAAAAGATAGCGCAAATTTTCCAGTAAATTATATTCCGCCAATACAACTTGATACTGAAAAACAGTATGAAATTGGACTAATTTCATGTACGTGTTGGAATTCGATGGCTAACGTAAAAACTGGTGTCAATGATGAATTTGATTTTATAATTCCGTCTATTATAAGAGATCGATGGAGAGAAATTAAGATTCCGCAAGGAGCTTATAATGTTACCGATTTAAGTAAAACAATAAAAGAACTTCTAACAAGGGCGGGCGGCGTAGCTGATAACTTTGATCTAACACCAAATTATAACACGTTAAGAGCCAGATTAAAATTAAAAGATATGTTAATCGATTTTACACCAAGAGAAAAAAGTATTGCACAACTGATAGGATTTACTAAAGACAGTTATGCTGCTCGTGATCAAACTCTTACGTATGACGGTGAACTGCCGGTAAATATAATTGACGTAAACACAATATTAATAAATTGCTTCATTGCTTCTGGATCTTACTCAGCCCAGGGCAGTAAAGGTCAAACAATATATAGTTTCTCGCCAGATGTTCCACCGGGTTCTCTCATGCAAATTAGTCCACGGCAAGTTATTTATTATCCGCTAAATGTTGAAAATCAAATAACAACAATAAATATGCAGTTGACAGATCAATCTGGGCGACAGCTGGATCTAAATAACGAGGTCGTTACTTATTACCTACATTTACACGCGCAATAGTAAACATATTTAATAATGCGAAAGATTTGGCAATGAAAATTATGTAACCTCAGATATAATGAAACAGAGAAAAACATTTCATAGAAGAAAAATTGTTGGTGGATTTTAGGAAATATATTTACTAAAATTGTTGAAAATATTCCGGGGTCGCACGTAAAGTAGCACCAATTGCACTTGACGCAGGTAAAGCTTTTGCAACTGGAGCTGCATCTGCCGCTGGAACTGCAATGGGACAAAAAATAGCTGAAAAAATTAAAGGCACACCGTCTACATCTGAGATTAAACAAGTTACATCGGAGATCGCTCCAACAAAAGAAACTCAACGTGCTACGATAACAACAACAAAAAACTTTTATCACCAAAGGACGAGCAGATCATACAAAAATTAATATCTAAAGTAACAGTGCCACAATAAAATTTTATATAATCTAATAAATAATAAATGTCTGTTAAAAATTATCTCGATTTAGCGGAAACTTACGACACTGACGAACTTTTCTCCAAAGGTGTTTTAGTTCACGGAGCTGATGCCGCTGCAGATCTTGTAATTGTAAGAAATTTTCTTATTGCTAATGCTAACAATTTTGGTATAGCCGCACCAGATGCAGCCACTAACGCAGACGCTACAAGACTTTCTCTTACTGCTGCCTGTAATAATCTTGGCGTAACACCACCAGGAGCAGCTGCAGACGGTGTTACAATGTTAGATTTAGTTAATAAAGCAATTAGCGTAAAAAATATACGTTACAATGAAGGTTATACCAGAAGGAAGGCACTTGCGGCAGGATCACGTCAAATTACAATGATGCTGCCATTAAGTACAATATTTGGCTTTTGTCGCGATTACGATAAAGTATTTCGTGGAGTTAAACATACACTTATTTTAGATCGGGCAGAACAAAACGACTGCTTGTTTAGGTCAGGCCGAGCTGATGTACAATTTATTATAAACAAACCTGCGTTGTGGATGCCACGAATAACACCATCGATCACTAAAATGTCGGAATTAAATAGTATGCTTGAAAACCGCACAAACAAAATTTATTTTCAACAACATAAAATATATCAAACAGCAGTCCCAAATACTACAGACTAAACATGGCGAGTCACAACAACATCAAGCGAACAACTGCCGAGACATTTATTTGTTGTGTTTCAGCAACAAGCGCGACGTGGTAACCAACAACAAAATAATGCAATATTTGACCACGCCGATGTTAGACGAATATATGCTAGACTAAATTCGAAACAATATCCGGAACGAGCAATAGAATGTAATTTCGCAGATGACGCCAATAAAAATATTACTCGACCTTACATGTATCTGCTCGACGCAGTGCAAAAATATCAAGATGTTGAAGATGGATCTCAAATATCAGTAGAAGAATTTCGTACACTTTATCCAATATTTTATTTTGATGTTAGTAAACATAGCAAGCGAGCAGTTGATTCGACAGCTGATATTGAAATTACCTGGACACTTGGAGCAGTTCCAGTAACGCAGTTGTACGTGTACGCGTTAGTGATCAGCGACAGATCTATCACGATTGATTCTGTTGGAGGCAAAATGACAGTCCAAGTTTAATCTGCAATCTTTATATAAGATGACAAAATATATTAGAAAAGAAATATATTTGACTGATGGTCAAGTTAAAAAATTAGCAGCTGCTGTTGCAAAGCAGAGACAGGTATCATTAAAGGTCAACCCTGACATTTCCAAGGGTATTTTAACAAAATTGATGTTGACCAAAAAACAGGCGAACAGGTACGATCGTAAAAAACCTTTTGTTTTAAATTTAAGTGCCGCACAAATAACAGAGATGTCAAAACAAGGTGGTTTCTTTGGTCCGGCACTATCAGTATTAGCTAGCACAATAATACCAAAAATTTTACCCATACTAGGAACGCTTGGACTAGCAGCAGCGTCTGGAGCAATATCTGGCGCAACGAAAAAAAGCAGTTGAAGGTCATGGTATCATTCGCGGCAGTGGAATAAAAAAAATAGTTTAAAGATAAATTGTAAATGTCGATGGTAACGAAATTTTATGTGACTGATAAATATAATGCCACAACGAAGAAAAACAGCAACGAAAAAAAAGAAAACAACGAAACGCCGGCTGACGAAACAAGGAGGATTTCTTCCAATAGCTCCACTTTTAGCGGGACTAGCGAGAAGTATACTACCAAATCTGCTAGGAATAGGACGTGGACTAACATTGCCGGGAACACGGCCACCCCGCTAAATAACTTTGATATACTTGATAAGTTAGGATCGGTTCCCAGATTTCACGCAGTGTATTCTACAGATGAACTTATTAACATCACAGGTGGTTCCTGCGTGATAAATTTACAAGATTTCAACGACGGATCCGGCACACATTGGGTAGCAGTTTATAATAACAATTATTTTGACTCGTTTGGACTTCCTCCGAGCGACGCAATAAAAAAATATATAAACAAAAAATATAAAATAATATATTATTCGTCCAATCAACTTCAACCTGTTGGAACTTCTGCCTGCGGTTATTATTGGATAATGTTCATTAAACAGATGTCCCAGCCACCTGACAACATCAGGGAATTTAATTTTTTAAAGTTTATTTTACAGTTTAACAAGCATCCTTCTCACGCTAATGATGAGATTGCAATTGATTTTTGTAAAGCTATCTAAAAGCCTGCAATTGATTTTATCTAAACTTATGTATATAATAATGTCAACATATTGTCTCAAATGTAAAACTAAAACAGAAAATATCAATGAGACAACAGAAAAAACAAAGAACAATAGGACAATGCTGAAAAGTATTTGCGCAATCTGCGGAAAAAGAAAAAGTATGTTTCTAAAGAAATTATCCGGAGCTGGTTGCCCTGACAAGATTATTTTAGTAGACGACTGAAAATATTGAATGATATGCAAGTGCGATTCTGACAGAGATTTATGTCTCGAGCAAAATAAAATTGTCACATACTGTCAACGTTGTAACAACAGAGAAATAATTGGAACAGGTATAGATATACATAAATTGATTGGCAAATTACCGAAACCAAAAGGAGGCTGGACATTGCCAGGCCATAAATATACTGGACCTTATAATCCGCTAGATAAACAACTAGATGAAAACGATAATCCGCTGCCAGGACAAGAGCCTTACAATCAAGTTGATGCAATAGCAATGCGTCATGACATTTGTTATCGTGACATTGAACGTCCTGATAATATTCGTGTAGAAAACTCAAAATCAGACTGCGATAAAGTAATGTTAGACGAACTTCGTGGTATGGAGCCAACAAATATGCGAGAACGTTTTGATAGAAGGCTGGTGCAGGGTTTTATTGGAGCAAAATATAAATTAGGACTTGGTAAAGAATTGTATGATGATCTGGCAGCCGAACTACACAAACGTAAAAAAAAAAAGTTTACGCGACGTAAAGTTGTCGCAAATGCCGTTGATGATATCTGGGCGATAGATTTAGTCGATGTGTCAAATCTTGCTCAGTTTAATGATAATAAGAAATATTTGTTTAACGTTGTAGATGTTTTTAGTAAATATGTTTTTTAGTGTTCCAGTTTCAGACAAGACAGGAACGTCAATGACTGATGCGCTAAAACAGATTATCGTTAGTACGGAAAGAAAACCAAATAGAATCTGGACCGATCACGGAGCAGAGTTTTTCAATGAAAAGTTCAAGCAGTTTTTAGAACAAAATAACATTAAAAAATATGTTACAGGTAATGAGGGAAAAAGTGTTGTCGTCGAGCGATTTGATCACACGCTAAACGAAAAAATACACAAATATTTGACAGCTAAAAACACAAACAGATATGTCGATGAACTTCCGCAGATAGTTGACGAATATAATAACACGAAACACCTAACCACTAAACTGTCGCCAAACAACGCAATCAAAAATCCGATATTAGCGAATGAAAACATGTACCGCAGACATAAATTTAAAGTGAGTGATAAGTTAGAATTTCTCTGACGAAGAAAACATTTGAAAAAGGATTTACTCCAAACTGGACTGAAGAAGTATTTGTAGTTGATAAAGTACTTTTAACAATACCTGTAACATACGCGTTAAAAGATTTATTAGGTGAGCCGATCATTGGTAGTTTTTACGAGCAGGAACTTCAGAAAACTGAACAAGATGTTTTCGTTATTGAAAAAGTTATCCGAAAACGCGGCGACAAAAGTTTCGTTAAGTGGCGCGGGTATAGCGATAAATTTAATAGTTGGATCCCAACTAAGTCGATGCAAAATTATTTATGACGTTATTATAAATTTGTTCGTATTTCACAAGTACAGATTTACATTTAATAGGTTTACATAACGAAATTAAATGTAATTTTCTTTCATTATCAACTGGCATCAAATTGAATATCTTAGCAAAAATGAAATCGTATTTTATGCTCCTTTGCTGGCCAGTTATCTTTAGATTTAAAAACGGTTTGATAAGCTGCCAAAATGTTTGTTGTTCGGCAACAGTAAAATTAAATTTTATTATTTTTTTAGCAATGTGATACTTAACATTATATCGTCCAGTTGTTGGTCTGCTGTAATTTTTTCTGTCAGCGAGAGTAACTACTTCATCATCGTCGGATTCGTTGTTATACAAAATATCATCTTCGCTATAACTAGCAGATTTGTCTATTATATCACTGGTGATTGTAATATTGTCTGCGACTTTGTCGTTAGTGATTGTATCGCTTACGATTGTATCTTCCGCGTATATTTCAGCAATTCGTTTCATCAAGTTCATATTATAATATACTTTTATCTAATTTATTGTTATAAGATGACCACAGAGATGAAATCTCCTGAGATAAAATATCAACAAAAAGTTAATATATTAAACTACAACGAACTAGCCGAAGCAGTGAGAAAATGTTTGTCGGGTTATAGTGCATATTCTGTTGACGTTATTGTAATGCCTGGCGAAAATGATAGAATATTACTAACAGCAGCAGAAAAGGATAAACTTAATGATAGCGCAGTAATGACGGTAAAATTTGATAAAGATGATATTATAGCGTTTGCTCATCATTGTTTAACCAAAAAGGCGCTTACAAAGATCATCGATCCCATAAGCAAAGAAAATCCAAGTATTATGTTTTCTTGAAAAGGCTGATCCTATTATTCCATCAGCAGCAAATTTTACTGCTCTGGGATTAATATCAAAATGTTTTGCCGCAGCTGAAATTGATTTAAAACTGATTTTCTCGTCTTTTTCGAGATTAAGTAAAATAACAGGTTTTGCCGGATATCTAAAATTGGCACTACCACCTCGTCCTTTTCTCACATTTTCCTGCTGGGTAACTAGTTCTAAATTTTCTATTCGATTGTCAGTTTTTATGTTATTGATGTGATTAATAACCAAACCATTAGGTATAGGTCCGTTAAACGTCTCGTAAACAAAACGATGTGATAAATAATTAACTCGATCGGTTAGTGTTCCTCTGACAGTTGCCATGAGATACCCCATATTATTCATAGAACCAACAACGTTTTTAGTTTTTCTTCTTCGAATAATTCCTTTGTCATTTGCCTCATATAAATCAAATACTGGATGAGGTTGATACTCATCTTGTAAAGCTAAATTTTCAATATTATCATCGCTAATCGAACCATTTACTCTATGTACTCTTTGTCCTTCTGGAATATCATCGCAGAACAAAGTATAGATAAAATCTTTTCTAAACATTTCAATTCTATATGTATCATCACCTCTCACTGAAATTATCATTCCAGCTGGTGTTGGTTTACCAATAGATTTTTTAGATTTTATGTTAATTACCGAACCGAATGCATTTCCAGCATATAGGTTATACTTCGGATGAACATGATAAGTTTCTTGCTCCTCCGCTGTCAATCGGATATATCTCAAACTTTCTGTCATTATATTATAAGGATTTTTTATATCTCTAATTGTTTGTTCAACTGGCGTGCAACCTAATGCATTTCCAGCATATAGGTTATACTTGGGGTGATAATACTATTGCTCGTTTGCGCTCGTCAGATTTTGTGTCATTATATTATATAGCAATGCTGAAATTGCGAGGTATTGCTATAAAGAGCCTTATGGGAGAACCTGAAAAAATAGCGACTGCCTTTACAGGATTTGACAACAGTTATCGGTTCGATAAACAAATCGTACTGGTAAATTTTACTGCAACAAATCTCTATCATTTGCTAGAGCCAACTGTAAAACGTGAACTTGAAAAACATAAGGGTCTAAGAATATTGGTGCAATATCACATTATATTTTCAAAGCTACTTGTGACGGAAGAATCGACTGACAAGGAAATCGCAGACCCTTATATTAATGCAAAATGAAGGCGTGTTTTGCTTGGGACTGATCTTTCATCACTAGCTGATGAAATACACCAGGAAATTTGGAAAAAGATAGAAGAATTTACCGAATCGGGTTCGGGTTGGAAGTTTGAAATTATTACTGAAATTTTATTTCACACAATAAAATATACCGTATTACGCGGTAGTTCATATACTGACCTGCCACAAAAAATAAAAAATAAAAAATGCTGTATAAACGTAAAGAACGTTGATAACAGATGTTTTCAGTGGGCTATTCTTTCTGAGCTATTTCCAGCGGAAAAACACGCTGATCGTGTTGACAAGTATATTAGTCACATATCAAAATTAAATTTTAATGGTATTGACTTTCCAGTTGCAGAAAATCAAATACCAAAGTTTGAAAAGCAAAATAATGTTTCAATAAATGTTTTCGGACTAGATGAAAAAGAAAACGTCTATCCGAGATATATTTCAGAAAAAGCTTCACAATCGACAATAAACTTGCTGTTCTACAGGAATCATTACGTTTGGATTAAGAACTTTAATGGACTATTTGGCGGACAGTATAATAAACGAAATAAAAAAACGTTCTTTTGTTATCGCTGCTTGCACGGTTGTAATGACAATGAAACATTACAAAAGCATTTGCATTACTGTAGTGACGTACAACGAATAACGATGCCGTCCAAAGAAAATAGTTTATCACAGTTTGTCAATCACAATCACAAACTAAAAATTCCTTTCGTTATATACGCTGATTTCGAATGCTTACTTCAACCTGTGCTTGGCGTAGAAAGTAATCCTAACCAATCGAGTACAAGAAAACTTCAAAATTATGTTCCATGTGGAGTGGCGTACAAGATAGTTTGTTGTACTGATTCGAGATTATCCAAACCAATTAAATTATATCGTGGTAAAAATCCGGCTGTCTGGCTTCTCAAGCAGTTAATTAGCGAAGTTGATAATATATTTAATCGTTTAAAAAGAATAACACCAATGATAAAACTGACATCTCAACAAGAATCTGATCACGAGCAAGCGGAATTTTGTCATATGTGTGAAAAAGCTTTTGACTCGCCTGATAATAAAAAAGTACGTAACCATTATCATTTGATCAGGCAATATCGTGGAGCGGCTCATGATCAATGTAATTTAAGGTTTCACGCCCCAGATTTTATTCCAACTGTTCTTCACAACTTCCGAGGATATGATAGCCATATTATCGTAGAAGCTTTTGGCGATCCTGACATAATATCTCGTTTAAAACTGGATAACGTAATCAAATGCATTCCAAATAATTTTGAAAAGTATATGTCAATTACTTTAGGTAAGTTGGGTTTTATTGACAGCCTACAGTTTATGGCGGCATTATTGGATGAGCTGGTAATAGGTTGTAGCGAGTTTGATAACTTACAAGACTGTTTTGGAGATAAATTTAATCTACTGACTAAAAAAGGAGTTTTTCCGTACGAGTATCTCGACGATTGGAGTAAATTTGATGAAACTTCTCTGCCTAGCAAAGACAAATTTTATTCGCAACTTAAAAATGAAAATATAACCGATGACGAGTACAAATATGCACAAGATATTTGGGAATAAATTTAACTGCAGAACATTTGGTGATTATCATGATTTATATTCAAAAACAGATGTTTTATTACTAGCAGATGTTTTTGAAAGTTTTCGTCGAGTAAGCTACAGCAATTATGGACTAGATCCTTGTTGGTATTATTCTGCTCCCGGGCTGTCATGGGACGCTCTGTTAAAGTTTAGTAAAGAAAGGTTAGAATTACTGACTGACGTTGATGTGTTTAATTTTATCGAAAAAGTTATCCGAGGCGGTATTAGCGTGATAACAAAGAAATATGCTGAAGCAAACAACAAATACTTGAAAGAGTACAATCCTAAACTTCCTTCGAAGTATATAATTTATCTAGATTGTAATAATTTATATGGTTATTCTATGGCTGAACCAATGCCTTTTGGTGGATTTCGTTGGATTACGGCTGAACAATTTCTATCGGAGACAGAAAAGAAGATACCTGATGATGTTTCGTATTTCGTTGAAGTTGATCTCGATTATCCAACTTGGCTACACGATTTACACAACGATTATCCTTTCTGTGCGGAATCAATGATCATTAAAGATAGTATGTTATCTCAAGAACAACAAGCGACAGCATCACCAAGACAAAATTCTACGGTAAAAAAACTAGTACCAAATTTACTCAATAAGCGAAATTATGTTTTGCATTATAAAGTTTTAAAACAAGCAGTAGATACTGGTCTCGTGTTGAGAAAAGTTCATAGAGTTTTAAAGTTTAATCAGTCGCCGTGGATGAGAGGTTATATTAACTCGAACACTTCGAGAAGAGCTGTGGCGAAAACTGATTTTGAAAAAAACTTCTTTAAGCTTATGAACAATTCCGTTTTTGGTAAGACGATGGAAAATATTAGAAAACTGGTAAATATCGAGCTAGTTAATGATATCAATCGCAGAAATAAACTTGTGTCGGACGATGATTTTGTTAGCATGAAAATTTTTAATGAAAATCTTGTCGCGATAAAAGAAGAAAGACAAATCTAAAACTAAACAAGCCGATTTACGTTGGAGCTTCTGTGTTAGATTTATCGAAGTGGCTCATGTACGATTTTCATTACAATTTTGTTAAAAATCAGTGGCCGTCAAGTAGACTATTGTTTACTGATACCGACTCGCTCGTGTATGAAATTGAATGTGAGAACGTCTATCAGGATACATACGGCAATCGACATCTTTTTGATCTTTCCGATTACCCTCGTGACAGTAAATTTCATGACACAAACAAAAAGGTTATTGTTAAGTTCAAAGATGAAATGAACTCGAGCATCATCAAATACTTTATCGGATTGCGCAGTAAAATGTATGCCGTATTGCTAGACAATAATAAAATAACGAAAAAGGCAAAAGGTCTGCCTCGCGATTTTGTTTAAAAGTTTATGAAATTTGATGATTACAAGTACGCGCTTGACGGCGGCGTTAATTTTATAAGAGCAACGGATATTCGAACGAATCATCATAAACTCGAAACAGATGTCATTATCAAACGCGGTTTAAGTAACTTTAATGACAAACGTTATTGCGAAAATGGAGTAGATACATTTGCACTTGGGTATTGTCATGATGATAGATCTATACTTGATATCATATTCGACGGCTAGGGTATGAAATTTTATCTAAACTTTAGAAATAATGTTTGAAAATTTGACAGTGACAAATAGCTACAATAGCAAGATCAAATATCTAATGATGGACGGCAAACAGTTGACAGTTGAAGTTAATAATGAAATATCAGGTATATGTTTTACCGCAGTTCGTGACAAGCTAAAACTTTCGCTTATCAGATCTGATGGCAGCGAGTATTTCAATTACCTTGAACAATTGAGCCAGAAGTTATCGGCAGAATTTAAAAATGTCATGGCCCGATAAGTAAACAAAAATATACTAAACTTACCATCGATCTCGATCGGTCAAAAGTATATTTTATCGACAAAAAATATCCTCTTAACAAACCACAAATAAAAGATTTGTTTGAGTCTCGTCGCTGTGTGAGCGGTAAAGTAAAATTCTGTCTCTATTATCGTGATGATAAAATATTTCTAGTATCAACAGTTGAAACATTGATCATTGGTGACGAGGTATGAACAATAAAAATAATGTTTGAAAATTTTCACTTACCTGTTCGCTCGGTGAAGATGTACTCTTGAAGTGCAGCAGTGCAATGGCTAGAAGAAAAATTCTCACCGCCTTTTACACTGCTGTTCTGGAAAACCCGTTTGGAAATTCCATCTTTTACCTGATCTAGAACATTCTAGAAAATCACGTGATTGAGTCATTCTGGAAATTCCCTATCTTCTGCCTGATTTGAAACCAATTATCAAAAAAGTATGATAATGATAGGGTATGAAATTTGTGTGAACTTTATAAATAATCCGACAAATGAAATTTTGTGTGAACTTTATAAATAATATTGGTGAAATCTTCAGTAGGTAAGGGAAAAGGCTGGTTATGGATCAGAGATCCTAAAATGCCTCCAAACAAATACGGATCGGGGGGTGGGGTAGGTGGGTGTTGGTGGTGGTGGGTGGTGGCAGGGGGCCCGATCCGTATTTGTTTGGGGGTGTTTTAGGAGTCTCTGGGCCAGAACCAGCCTTTTCCCTTACTACTTCTACTATGACGTTGAAATTGTACATTCCACACCTGTGAAACAGCAGGTGTACATGATGAACTCTCTCAAACATGAATGTCTGGAAAAAAAAATTCATTATTTGCTGAAGAATGATTCAATAGAACCAAATAAAAGTGATTGGAGTTCACGATGCATTCTTTTTCCAAAACTAGATAATACTTTCCGCATATGCACTGGCTATAGAAAAGTGAATAGTGTGACCAAAAGAGAATCAAGTCCATTGCCAAGAATCAATGATTGCACTGATAAAATTGGAAATTGACAATATATCGCCAGATTTGAAATTCTGAAAGGATACAGGCAAATTCCACTGACGGAGAGGGCAAAAGACATTTCGGAATTCGTAACTCCAGATGGACATAATCAAAACAAAGGCATACGGTTCGCCTAGTACTTTTCAACGTATATTGAACACGACTACATTGGTCTAGATATTTCTGATGCTTGCATCGATGATATCATTATCTACAACGACACCTGAAAAGATCACTTGGAAACGATTCGGAAAGTTTTTGATAGACTCAATGATGCAAAGTTGACAACTAATATTTCGGCAAGTGAGTTTTGCCGTGCTTGTGTTACATTTGTAGGACATATCTTGGGTCACGGACAAGTTAAACCTATAGACGTTGAGACCAAGGCCATCTCTGAATCCCCTGTACCGATCAGTTCTTTCAGCTCCAAACTTCAGTCGATCGTTTAAAATGTTTGTTGATGCAAGTGATGTCGGGGTTCGTTCAGTATTTATTGAAGATGACAAAAATGATACAGGTCATCAAGTGTTCTCATTTTCTATATAAAAAGCTAAACAAGCACCAGAGAAATTATTCCACAATCAAGAAGGAACGTTTGACACAGGCTTTGCAACAATTTGAAGTGTATATAAGTTCAGTTCCTTAACCGAGTATTATATTTAGTGATCACAACCCCCTTGCTTTCATTGGCAAGATGAAAACCAAAAATCGGAGATTATTAAGGTGAGCTTGATGTTGCAAAAATAAAATATTAACATCAGGCACGTGAAGGGATAAGACTATCTAATATAAGATGCTCTTTCACGTGTATTGAAATACTACACTGTTTCACGTATACTTTGTGTCCATCATAAGATCTCATGTTATGTAATCTTCAATCACATGTATATTTGACTAATAGTAAAAACATAAAGCCTTATTGCATAAATCTTTCTTTTTCTTTATGAGCAGAGGTGTTATGTGTATTTAGTGTGCATTTTTGTTAGTGGAGGTTTTTATATATTTTTTATTTCATGATATGTTGTGGGTTATGTAAAATTTTATTTTTTGCAGCTGACCTTGTCTAAAATCAATGACATTTTTTTAACAACAGTATTTATCTTCTTCTGACTGAATGATAAATTTTAGGATTATTGTCTTGGTCCGAGTTAAGAACATTGTGTCTACCATGTTCTTTATTATAACTTTAGCACCAGACCTTCTAAATGTAAAAAAAAAGATGTTATTACATAAACATTCAGAGCCTTCTAGAATTAAATGTTCCATTAGGTAATAATTCCTTTTTTAAATAATGCTGTTTGTGACCTAGGTCAGGTTCTGTTTTAAATATTGCTATTTGTGACCTAGGTCAGGTTCTGTTTTAAATATTGCTGTTTGTGACCTAGGTCAGGTTCTGTTTTAAATATTGCTGTTTGTGACCTAGGTCAGGTTCTGTTTTAAATATTGCTGTTTTGACCTAGGTCAGGTTCTGTTTTAAATATTGCTGTTTGTGACCTAGGTCATGTTCTGTTTTAAATATTGCTGTTTGTGACCTAGGTCAGGTAGAGGGATACAAAAATCTTGTTTATGTGAAAAATTATTTATTCCTGCAGTAACATCTGAAGCAGAAATCAGTCTTAATGTTGTGTCTGGTGCTTCTTTTGGGCTGGAGTTAATTTATTCAAATTATTTATTCACTGCAAACACAAAGTGCTCGTCTAAAATAATATTCTTGGAAATAGAGACATGAATTTATAGTGAAATTTAAACAAGGATATGTTCTTGGATATTATTATTTTGATTCAACAAAAGACTGTTGGCACATCATTACGACATCACGGGCAAGTCAACACTTCCAGCGTTGGATTTATTGTAGAATACCACTAAAGTTTATTCAGAACTTTAATCATTAGTACTTGTGTTATAAATTGTAGAATTATTTGAATTAAGTTCGCAATTCCGAAAGTCACTTTTACATTTTCACTTTGTATGCTAGGGAAATAAATTATTTGTTGAATTTGACAAAACTTGTTGGCTTTCGCTCTTTACTCTTTACTTTGTTAAAGACCACAGAGTCGTAACAATATATATTTGATAATGCTATCTGTGCTGGTGGAAAATCAAAAACGGATAGCTCACTGGGAACACCCTCATGAAAGATTGTTAAGTTCAATACGAACATATTTAAAATTTTGAAAAATATCTTTTCATTGCTGATTTCCTAGTCTCCTTTTTGATTGTCATTTTTCCACCAACTTTAATTCGTTTTGCCGATTCGAATTAGTCTTCTTTGTTGACTTCTTTCCTCTTCAGTATCATTTTCCTTTACATTCTATTTTAAATGTGCGTATCGGTTTAATAGTAATATTATTTTGATCACCTTTTAATTTAGAGTTAGCTTTTTCAATGATTCGTTGTGCTGGACTTACAAGTTTCATTGATGCTTGATGAGACGGTGAAGCCAATTCACCGGACTGTTTCAGATATTTATCTATTGGTGCTATACATCAATAAATATACTTTGCTCCACCTATTTGATCGCTTGCTTGTAAACGTTCTTTACCATTTGCAACATTTAAAAAAGTACTGGTCCACTTTTGTGGATTGGGTTTGCATAATTTAGAGGATTCATATTCTATCTAAAACGGACCCTGTTTAAAATGAAGTAGCCTCGACAATGGTGAGATCAGGAATGATGCAAATTTACCGACCTTTTAAAAGAGGCATAAAATTCAACATATCCAGCTTTCTAACATCATGTCAGTGGTAATTCAATTGTACTTCAAAGTTATACACTTGATTTTCTGGAGACCAATGATAGTTATCATTACTTTTCATGTAAACGTAACGATACAAATTTTTTATCCTGGGTTGACAGAAGTAACTATTACATGATCAGCATCTATCCTCCGGCTAACTTTCTATAATTATTGTGTGTGAAATTTAAAAGTTTTAAAAAGAAAATAAAAATAAAAAAAATAAATAAATAAATATAAAAAAAAATTAAATCCCCCAAGAACATTACCAAATGTATTCGATATAGCACGACCTCTTCAAACGTAACTAAACTTAATTCCCATGTTGTAACTGGCTTTACCTGGTGTGACCTTTGTTTAACCTTATTCCACCAAAAGATAGGAATGTGTCACCTTATTTTGTATGACTACATTCCATCACACCTTTGACCGTTCCGGTGGCATAGTGGTTAGGGCGTCCGCCTCGGATGCCGGAGGTCGCCGATTCCAACCTTAGCTAAATCATACCAACAACTTATAAAATGGTACTATCAGCTGCCTCGCTCAGCGCTCAGCATTATGAGGTTGGTGTTAGGACTGGTCGGCCTGTTTGTCAGGATAATGTGACTGGGTGAGACATTATGCTACATGTCTGCGGCATGATGCTCCAGTGCTAGACATCACTATAAACTGCCACACTTTTGACATCTAGAGATATGACTGAAAAATTGTTAAAGCTATGTTAAAAATCCAAATCACACACACACACACACACACACACACACACGTGCGCGCGCGCATTCTCTCTCTCTCTCTCTCTCTCTCTCTCTCTCCCCTTTGGAGTACTTTGGCGGCATTTCTCTACCGCATAGATTAAATAGAATAAATTTTCACTGGATTTTTTCTTGCATTAAAAATACTACTTTACTTTAACCGATCCAATCAGTGTTGAATAATTGTTAGCTCAGCTAGTGAAAATTCGCGTTTCTAAACGAAGTTGGAGGTCAACATTATACATTATGCACGATTTACCTGGGTGCCGATTATCTCTTAATTACTTTAATTGGGATGTTTTTTTAATAAATGTGGCGTCATGGAGATAATACGATGCCTGGCAGGTAAGAATGAGACAGCATTGCCTCAGTTTTCACTGAGTAAATTTCGTTAAGAGGGTTAATCGGCCAATATTTGCCATCTACGGTGTAAATATTCCATTAAAATAAATCTGTGTTGTGACTGTTCGATTGTTCACACTGTTGTTGTTGTAGGGTTTAACGCTATTTTTCAGCACAAGATAGGCTATACATGGCGGCCAGTGTAAATGGTAGAGGAAGAACTAGGGAAAACCCCGGAAAGAACCACCGACCCACGAGAAGCTACTGGCAAGCTTTCTCACATACCCACATTGGCCGAACCCGAGATTCGAACCCACGCAGACAGAGGTGAGATGGCAATGATCCGTAATGGTGAGCGATTTAGACCACACTGTGATAAACCATAATTCTGCATGTCGGGTTATTCTGCGCAACGATACGACGACATTCCTGTAAACATTGAATCACGTGTTGTTTTTCGTCGAATATCCAATTTGTATCAAGAAAGAACGATAATTCTTTCATTAAGGAAGTGATATTCATAAAGCATACAAAAATGTTCAAAATTTCTACCCTGATTACATACGAAAATGTGATTTCTAAATTTCAGCATGAAGACCCACTCCATGATCTTCTTGAACTTGTAACCCAGAAAATCCTATTTACTATGTATCTTTAGAATCATACAAATAAATACATTAAATAAAAGATGGAAATGTATACCTTAAAACAATACTGCATTTTAATCAAAGTTTCCAATATTGCAAGAAGCTGTCCCACACATACAAAATCGTCTGCTATCCAAAATGTGAACTCGTCGCTAGAACGGGATTCTCAAGAAATTTAACGGCGTATAGTCTGTTTCTCAATTCTTTAGTATTTTTTTTTTCCCATAAACGAGACGTTGTAAACACATTACAGCCTATTCATTGTTGTTTCTCTTCAACATAGTAGCTTTAATAGCATATTTTCTTAATAAAATGTTGAACTTTACTAATTTTATTACACGATCAGTTTAGTTGGTTAATATCTCTTGCCAATTTTTGGCATTGTTACGTTGAATTTTGCAAAACCAGCTATAAACCTGACCAATTACTCGACCGAAATGCTGACAGAAACAGTCCAAAGTAGTGTATTTCATTTCCATAGCCCGATTAATAAACATTACATCATTTCAAAGCTATGCGCAGAATAGGCCGACATATTGCGAGTCACGAAAACACAAGGGTGGTATCCGGCGTGTCCAAAATTAATATTATTTTGAATAGGATATTCTGGTGACAATTGCTTCTTTTCAAATGGCAAGCATTGCAGTATCTTATTTTCGTCAATCGTCCGCATTCGGAATGCGTTTTGCTTCAATATTAGAGACGAAAACCTTGGGTGCGCAGAAATGCCCGACAGCATTGTATAAGATTTATAGAATACGTCAGTCATTGAGTTCAAAACGATGGAAATAATAAAACCCTTCAAATGTGAAATATGTGGAAAATTGTTCAAGCGGAGGCAGCATTTGTCTGTGCACCTGAGGATACACACTGGCGACAAACCATACAAATGTGAATTATGTGGGAACTTGTTTGGCCATAACAACAGTTTGTTCATGCACATGAGGATACACACTGGTGATAAACCATATCATTGTGAAAAATGTGGGAAAATGTTTAGCCGGAGCAGTCACTTGTCAAGACATATACGGATACACAATGGCGACAAACCATACAAGTGTGAAACATGTGGAAAATTGTTTAGCAGTAAATCTTACGTTTCCAACCATATGTTGATACACACCGGTAACAAGCCTTTCAAATGTGAAATATGCGGGAAATTGTTTTCTCAGAAATCTAATTTGTCCGTGCACATGAGGATACACACTGGAGACAAAACGTACAATTGCAAAACATGTGGAAAAATGTTTAGTCTGAACGCGAACTTGTTGGAACATTTAAAGATACACACTGGTGAGAAACCATACAAATGTGAAGTATGTGGGAACGCGTTCAGACAGAGTTCTAAGTTGCCAAAACATGCGCAGTTACACACTGATGGCAGACCATACAAATGTGGAGCATGTGGGAAATTGTTTAGCCTTGGCTGTCATTTGTCCACACACATGAGGATACACACTGGCATTAAACCCTTCAAATGTGAAACATGTGGGAAAATGTTCAAGCAGAGCAGTCACTTGTCAAAACATAGAATGATACACACTGGTGACAAACCATACAAGTGTGAAACATGTGGGAAATTGTTTAGCCAAAGCAGTCACTTGATAAAACATATGAATATACACACTGGTTACAAACCATACAAATGTGATACATGTGGGAAAGCGTTTAGCCAGAACAGTCACTTGTCAAAACATGTCAGGATACACACTGGCGACAAACCGTACAAGTGTGAAACATGGGAGACTGCATAGTAGAAACACTGATTTGTCCATACACTGGAGGACATACATTCAAAACAAACCCTTCAAAAGGGAAATATGTATCAAATTATTTAGACAGAGCTCTAAATAGTCCATTCACTCAATAGTCTTGTGACAATCCACACAAATGTAAATACTGCTGTAAATTAATTGAAATAAATTTTAAGGTGACAAGAATTATCATAATACGTACAGGTGATGTGATGTGATGTGATGTGGCCAGGTGAGAAACCATTTATATGTTAAATACATGGAAAATTGTTTAGCCAGACAGTAGATACGATACGACATTGTGAGACATAGTGTTCATAATTTACACAAACATTTTGTATACTAACTTGTACAAATTACAGCTTTTACTAAAAATTACAAAAATTAGATAAAACCATGCACCAGGTATTACTTAATGTAATGATCCCCGGGATAAAGATATATCCAGTCATTTATTACAAAGCAATAAATAGCTAAACAGCATGCTAGTTTTAGCAAGATATTCCAAAGACATGCTGGTACGTAATTAGAATTACAATTAAAATATACTACTTTAGAGTTCTCATCATCTTTAATGCAATAGTAAACCTGTTTAAATTGGTAATTGGTCATAATATGGTATAAAATCACAGTGAAATATATCTTTTGTAGGTAGGCAATCTGAAATAATAGAGAAGGAGCAATTGTAATAATATTTTGCATAGCATTAGTTGATCAATGAAAATATTTGTTTTCAAGCCTCAATAATTCACAAATATATCTGATTCCATAGAAGCAATTATAGTTCTTCTTTACACAGTGATGTAAGTTGAATTAACACTATGGCTAATATATTTTGTTGTTAAGTCATATTCGTTTAAGTAGTGAAGAAGTCCTGACATCCTGTTCCAACCCAACATTGTTTTTAATATTCATTAACTATCATATTAAATAATTCAGTTTGGCTTATTTTATTATCGATTATTATTTTACTCAGTAATGAATGGTACTCAACTTACAGCAAAGGGTGTGGTTATATGGTGTTTTAAACTTGTATTACCAGTTTATCTGTGAAAGCATTTGCACCAAAATAAAAAATAAAAAAATAAAATAAAATACAAAAGCTCGGACTTTTGAAATTAATTTATATTTATTGCTTGTGCTCAATTTATATATGTGCTTCAGAAAATGTGCATTTTGTTTGCATCTATATTCTTTATTTCTTTTTACCAGTAGGTGTATAGCTTGTTCAACATTTGCTATTCCATGCAAAGTTTATTTGTTTGTGTTTGTTATGCCAACCAGAAGAAATTGTTATCAGTATACATGTTTTTCATGTAATCTTGCTAATATGATTATCCTTTATCGTTCATGGCAGATAAAAAGCTACCTGTTTCAGAAAGGTCCTGGTTTAACCTATACCTCTATGAATTAACCATTTTGTGTCTATTGCTGAATTATTAACCATTTTGTATCTATTGCTGAATTATTAACCATTTTGTGTCTATTGCTGAATTATTAACCATTTTGTGTCTATTGCTGAATTATTAACCATTTTGTGTCTATTGCTGAATTATTAACCATTTTGTGTCTATTGCTGAATTATAATAATTCAAAGTATGAGTTGTTCTTTGTCTTTATGCAGAGTCTCAAGCCTACTACTTTTAAACTCATTCTTGGTGAAACGGGTATCACATTGGTTAAAGACGTATTACCGGCTATATCAATGATTATTTCATATGTAAAGGAAAGCAATTATATTTCCCTATGTATTTTTTTTTTGCTACATTAGCCAATGGCTCAGACGTAACCGTATCATACTGGACGAAAATATTTTTCAATTCGTTTTCATGGTTTGCACCTTCCAACATTATAAAACATAATCATAAATCCCAGATCCCAAGGAAAATTAAACGAAACGACCAGTTTTCATATATACGTATCTATTAATCGAGTTGAATTCCAAATTTCTTGGTGTATGCAATAAACTTAACAGGTTCAGTACCAGGATGTGTGTATTATCTGTTCCTGTATGTAAACATTCCCGGCTTTCTTTATTCATTATGCCATGCGCTATTTTATTTGTTATTATAAACGCTGTTAGCCGTAATTCTTTATACATTATTAGTACTCTGCAATATTTCTGTTTACCAATATCAGAATGAACCTAACAATGATCGCTTACAAGTGAATTATTGGCATCTTCTTTAATCTTTACATCAGCGAAAAATAAACAATCGGCACACATTTAAAACACATGATCATGACCTAGATAGTGCATGTGTTGTATACTTGTATTGTGTGTTATAACATGAAGTGTCTGATTAAGATGCATCACACCATGCTCTTTATTCTATCATCTTTACTTTCTTATTTATGAAGAACTGTATGTTTTCAATATACTGTCGTCCTATTTCTTTATTTAAAATTTTATAATTTATTTTATCACGTCCGCTAACTTTTCAAGGGCATTTGTAGTCAATATAAATACTGACGCCTATCACAAACGGAATTAACAAAATAATTTAGTAATAAGTTATGGTGATCTGAAGGTTTGTACAAAATCACTTAATTTAGGCTGTGTTGATATTACTGGAATGACACTATTTTCTTAATAAACACCAGCATATACAGCAAATGCTTTATCAACATTATCAAAGTAATCTGTTATTATGTCGTTCTTTCTTAATTGCTGATTAATTGGATCAAGTGTCTTTGTTTCGCGTTCAAGGAAATCATAAGCTGTTCTCTTCATATCATCAATTGCTTGATTATGTCTTTTTATTTCGGCATCAGATACACTAGGTACAAATACATTAAGGAGCAATATATTTCTTGTGAATGCTAATACCATTAACAACTTCTCCCCATTTCGTGACTGGTGCTTCTGTCATTTAGTGATAGTTTTTATGCTGGTCCAAAATTCAAAATTAAATCTAAAAGTCCAGGAATATTAATTTCAACTCCTCTACCTGCATAATGAGTAACAGTTAACGAGCCACAACAAATTTTCAATAATGTGTATGACATTTTGTTTTAAAAATTATAGGAGAAACTAGGAAACGTGACTCAGATTTGAATTAATAGGTCCCCCCCCCCCTTGGCCAAGAGACTCAAGATTTTTAAGGCCTACAAAAAGTACAACTCCTACATAATGCACCAATCACTTCTGGTTTTGTTTGTTGTTTCTGTATACAATGTTCCCTATACATTAAGCTCCTTCCCTTGGACTTGTGCAGTTGTTACCATGGTATCTGTAGCCAACCTTATTTTTGTTTTCATTAACCTGTGATATAGCTAGGACTCTATGACTTAGCAGTGTACTTAGAATCGCTTGTCAGACGGTATGAGTAACTAGTGTACTTAGTCTCGATTGTCGAAAACACTTTACGGTTTACCTTGTCGAAAACACTTTTACTATTTACCTTGTCGAAAATACTTTTACGATTTACTAAGCTATATTTGATATTAATGTGTATGGAAATGTTATTGAGCAATTTAATGTGTTGTTTTGATATTTGTGTTTTATCATCAGATTATTGTTTGGAATAAAATGCATAATTTTAACTGAGTTGTGCTTTATTTATATCGAACTCATTGAAAGGCTCAATGTACTAACCGATGTGTGCCCCTCTTACTTCCAAAAGAAGATTTCATCTAGAATAAAACACTTTATGTTTGTTTTACAGATGCAGAGCCTAACATCAGAGGCAGTTGGAGTCACTCTTACCATAAAGTATAAGCTTTCAACACTTTATACTGACTAGAAGCACATTAATCCACCGACTCCCAAGGGTCAAGGTCAAGGGTCAGCCTACTCGTAATCTCTGTAACACAAATACAATGTGTCCTTCCTTTGCATCATCAGTAGAATTCACGCAGTAAGCCAGTCTGTCACCAAATAAAGTAGATCACAGTATCTAAGTACTTATTTTGCACTTTGGTTGAATTCATGGGAAAGCTACAGAACAAATACCAAAGAAAACAATAAATCTGGCAAGTCCAATAGATTTAAAAACAGGAGGAAAGCGTGTATCTGAAAAGGACATGTAGCTTATTATAAAGGAATCAAAAGATGCAAGCAACAAAGTTGAAAATTACAAGAGAAATTTTGATCCCATTGCCTTAGAGAAATACGTGGAGGCAGTGCCCCACTACTCCAAGGATAGTCCGAAGGTACTTGTACTATTAAATCACTTAAAAACACCTAAGCTTTAGGTAAAGCAGTGTGCATTCCCATCGAAAAAAAAAAAAAAAACGGTAAATGACATAAATCACATATATTCATGTAATTTATATTGGTCCTATTGGAAAGTCAAAATAATAAGCTTAAGTAAGGCAGAAGCAAAGAATACAAAAACGTGCATCAATTTTGAAACTTTTAAACTTTGCTGTGAGAAATTAAATCAGTTGTACTTATACGTGTGTCAAGATCAAGGGTTAAAGTAATATTTTACAATAAATCTTCTCATAAACAAGACTGAAAATGTGTCTTTATAATTCTGAAATGTCGTGTATGGTGTAAGGGAGAGAACGATAAAGAGTTGACAAAAGTGAGAACTTAAGATTCAGATTTCTACATGTACCAGAGAGCATGAAAGTGATTGAATTTTTTCCCAAAGATGATTGTAACGTGTCGAATTTTGAAGAAGTACTGGATCCTAAAGTTGAATAAATTGTGCATTAAAATTTTATCATAGTCAAGCCAGAAAAAGTCTTTGAGAAAGTTCAGTTAGATATTTCTCTTGTTTCATCTGTGAAACATAAAAAGGCCTACGTTTAAGCTTCAATGGAATTGACCCAGTCATCGTAACGGTATATTGGCAGAGAGTACATTAGAACTACGACCGTATCTGTTCGTAAAGAACCGCATGTCAAATAATTGATCTTCAAAGTAAAGCTAATTGCATCATATCCTACGCTGTCAAAATCTAATGAAAGACACGATTATTTTGGGGAAAATTTAGGAACAGTTGCTTCCGATTGGTCAGTAAAAATTAAGGCGTACACTTTGGAAGTAATCTAAATTTAAGGTAGTGACCTGGGTCAAAATTCTTTAGTCCAATTTTGCTTGCGAGAAATCGAATTTGAGACTCCGGTGGAAAAACCTGAGAATAGAGTTTTCCCTCATTAAAAAAGTAGAGGCCAGATAGCTGTCTTGAAAGGAAAAGACAGGCTATGGTGCTAGGACGCACGGTTTGTGTGGAAAAGAAACAGCATTAAGGTACGCAATTTTAATTTCCATATAATTTTCTATTTTGTTTGTTTGGTTTTATGCAAATGTGTTTGATACGCTTATGATCCATGCTTGTATCGTTTATTCATTTTCATAGGATATGTTAGAGTGTTATGCAATTTAATTCTTTAATTTAACAGTTATTAGTTCATTGATAGAATTGACGGATATGATGTGATCCAAATATTCAGATGCGTAGTATTTCATAGGGATTTATGAATTTATTTCCTTTGTCTGTAGGATGATACTGGTTATCGTGAATTAATGATAATTGCATATTTATATATGATTTTGTAATGCTCAAATGATCATGCAGGTTATTGGTTACTGTAATTAAGAATTTATTGAATCTTATGCAATAGTAATCGAGCATTTATCTTACTGAGTGGAACTGACTAGCCAGATGTAAGAAGACGTATAGTAATGTATGCTTATAGATACGGCAGTATTGTCTGTACACAGCGCACGTGTCAATTTCTAATCAATTGCCGCGTGGAGCAGGGGCGATGAATTGTTTAATTAAGGTCAGATTTGGTATATTGCAATGGCCATTTGTAACTATAGATAACGATTGTACCTTACCTCAAATACAGTGAATTTGTAAGGACCGTTAATCGTTAAGGTCACATTTTGTCACATTATGTCAAAATTTATGCAGTGTGGATAACTATTTACGTCTCTGAATAACGGAAGTAAGAGAATTTTATATATACGGATAGGTGGTGAACATATATAGCTTTAGTCGTAATCTTGTCATTTAAGGGAACAGCTTTCTATATCCTCCCCGAGAAACCCGATGAGGACAGTCCAAGAGGGAAGTCCGCAAATAGAGAGTTCAGAATAAGAGGGTCAGAGGAAGAACCCAGCATACACGCTAAACGTAGAATTCACAAAGTCAAGAGAGAACGACGCCAGGTGATGCAAGCCAGGCGTGGACATTGTACTCTTTTCACCACTGGTTACTATGATGAACGAATCCGTAAATTGAACACTGCTATTAAATTCCAATAATGTAAATCGGTTGGATTGTAATTGCAATTTTAGCTTATGTATTAATTAATTAAATTTATTTTATTTTATTTTATTGTTTAAGGGGGCTCGTATTTGTTTATTGCTTCTAAATAGTCTTGCATAGTTCTCTGTCAATGTTTTATCTATTCACACTGAGTAATAACATCGAGGGAGGTCATCCTCTAGATAACGATCGCCAAATCAATTAACAGAGGGTCACACACACACGTCTACGACCCCCCCCCCCCCTTTACAATGAGGATGCTGCCACATATGAGACTATAAAATTCATGTACACCAGAATGTTGGTTTGTTGAATTTAGCCCCTTCCATGAACATGCCAATGTGACCCCATGCTCTTCTGAATTACTGCGATGGGGTCCAAAGTTTTAATAATACCTCGAGCTTGTATGGAAGGAATGGACAATACGAGACCAATGTGGTTACAGCTCAGAAATGTTGGACTTATATGTTGAACTTATAATGAATTCCTAAAGAAACAGACAGACAGAAGAAGGAACTATTTGAGAGTCAATAGAGCGCTATAAATGGGTTTATGCCAGTATCAATAGGAAATGATGTCCGATGGTATTCCTGCTTTAAAAGGGACTGCAAAAGAACTTTATAAACCGCATGAAGAATGTCAAAACAAGTGTATAAATGAGACAATGTTTGCATGACATTAACACAGAAGTTGGAAGGAAGACCATATCTATAACAAATGTGACTCATAACAGCCTATACTGTATGACACAAAGGGATCTACAACAAATTAACCCTATAAGATTTTATATTATTATTTTGGGTTATGTCATATATTGTTCAATAACCATGTACTTCCTGTTTGTAAATGATTTGTCGTGAAATGCAGGTGAAATGTTTCGTGTATGACAATCTATACTGACATAAAGCCAGCAGGCCTTACAACTCTGTCTGCCATATCTTTATTTATCAAAAGCCAATAACCAAATCAACATTTGGACCTTCTTTTTTTTATACAAATATTTCATTCATTTTATTGCTAATTGCTTGTCAATATTTGACCACAAATTGTTCACTGTCCATATCTTTTCACTACAATAAAATTGTACAGTTTATAAATGGCACCCACAGATACGCGAGGCTGTTCTTTCCTATGGGTATCATGGTACAAATTATTTGTTTTTCTTCCACAAACGTCAATGCTAATGTTTGGTGAAATAAACATAAACTTTCATCTTTAGGTTTGCGCATCATACAATGTCGCAGAGAGCACATTTAGAGTTTACATGCACAGAAACAGGTACTACGGTGTATTTAAGAGATAACTCTGCTCGAACTATGCTGGGGTGAGAATTTTCCGGTCACAACAAATACATTTTTAATGATGTGTATGACATTAATAAAAACAAATAAACACATTATGATCTAGACAGGAATTAAAATAATCTCACATATTAACAAGACACTCAACTTTTTAAAAAGCCTGACAGTAACTACAAGTTCTACATAATTCTCCTATCAAAACTTATTTTTATTGTTAGTTTCATTACACAATATTACATTCACATTCAATTGCGACGCTCCCCCCAACCTCCACCGCACCATCAAGCTTGTGCAATTCATACTGAAATAACAGCGACCGGGCAAAACCAGAAGTGAGACCAAACAACCTAGGTCTGGGTAGGTACAATATATTGATAATGCCATCCTTACTGATGATTCCCCAGCGTTCCCACAGTACCATGCTCTTAATGGTCATTTACTTTAGTTCCTATTGTGTCATTTCGCTTAGCATACCGTCCCATTATACTACTGAATTAGGCAACATTTTAGTTATGCAACGGCATGTCTGTAAAACTTTCATTAAGCCCAGAGTGCTGTGGTATTGTGGGTCTTAAGGTTATCGATAGTCGAACAATAAATAAAGACACCTTCAAGATGCTATATATGTATATTTTGCTGTTCTTTGCTATTTACTAAAATGCATGTAATATCCCATTTAAATCGGACGATTGTGGGAAACAGTCAATAAACAGACGCCATGTAGATTCCAGGTTATGCAAGGGCAGTTACTCTGATATCATGGTAATAATTTTTTTTTTTTTTTAAATTTAATTTTTTAAAAATATCTGTGCGATGGCATGTACTTGTACTTATGTTGGGAACTTGACATATGTACTGCACTAAGTGTAAATCAACTACCATGGTCTCCATTCTGCCACTTTTGCCCTGCAACAACAAACACTTATAACAAATAAGTAAATCAACGCATTTGTAACCACCTGTGACGTGGAAGTGGCGCCGCAATTGTCGCTGAGAATGGACCACTAACATGAACATGAAAGTATATGTCGACCACATACTCTTTAAACAACTTGCAGTGTTCCAGTCAGACGTAATAAATCGTGTACAACAAAAGTTTTTAAAGTCAACACCTGTCAGTTGCGAAAGCCACCAGACAAAAACGTTAACATACTTCTCACTTTTATATGCTAGCATGACTTTGATCCCTTGGTTTTGGACAAATATGGTGATCATGTGATCTGACAGTTCCCTAACATCATTGGACATTATCAGACAACAAAATGGTTAACTGATTTATTACAGCAATATTGATTTTAAGAAGATATATTATTTGAAAACACCGGGTACAGCCATGTTTGGAAACAGTGATATTCATGGATTCTTTGTTATAATAGTGTACTCGCCAGCAATCCCGAAATTTCCCGGAAATCAAACAGGTAATGCAGACCTAGCAACTTGTATGCATGCAGTGTATATTAACATGCAGTAGGTGGCGCTGTGCAGAAAAATACCGAAAACTTCGAATACCATGATACCATCGATATCGCAGGAAGCTACTAAAAATGGTTGAAAATCTGTCCAGAATTAATGCGCTCCTCGCATTGACTTACTTTGATAAACAGTAGGCATACATTGTTAATTATATAACATATTCATAGAATTCAATACTATGGAAATAATAAAATCGTTCAAATGTGAAATATGTGAAAAATTGTTCAGCCGGAGGCAGCCTTTGTCGGTGCACATGAAGTTACACATTGGCGAAAAACCATACAAGTGTGAAATCTGTGGTAAATTGTTTAGCCATATCTCAAGTTTATCCGTGCATATGAGGATACACACTGGTGATAAACCATATAAATGTGAAACATGCGGAAAAGGGTTTACCCGGAGCAGTGATTTGTCAAGACATACGAGAATACATACCGGTGACAAACCATACAAGTGTGAGACGTGTGGGAAATCCTTTAGCATTAGATCTAATGTTGCGAGACACATGAGGATACATACAGGTAAGAAGCCTTTCAGATGTGATATATGCGGGAAATTCTTTACTGAGAACTCAAGTTTGTCAATGCACAAGAAGATACACACTGGGGACCAAGCATACACTTGTGAAGCATGTGGAAAATTGTTCAGTGTGAACTCGAAATTGTTGGAACACTTGAAGAAACATACTGGTGAGAAACCATGCAAATGTGAAATATGTGGCAAAGCGTATAGGTATAATTCTACATTGTTAAACCATGCAAGGATACACACAGGTTGCAACCCATACAAATGTGGAATATGTGGGAAATTGTTTTGCCATAGCTCTCTTTTGTCCGCACACATGAGAATGCACACTGGTAATAAACCATTTAAATGTGAAATGTGTGGGAAAATTTTCAGCCAGAACTCGAATTTGTTTATGCACTTGAGGTTACATACTAGTGACAAGTCGTACAGATGTGAAAAATGTGGGAAATTGTTTAGCCAAAATACAAATTTGTACAGACACTTGATGATACACACTGGCGACAAGCCATACAAGTGTGAAACATGTGGGAAAGTGTTTGGCCAAAGCAGTCACCTGTCAAGACATAAAAGGATACACAAAAGTGACAGTCACACACATGTGAACAATGTAGTTAATTAATTCCTGTGCATTTTAAGTTGACAAGAAAAATAATACATACAGGCGACAAACCATTCATATCTTAAATTTTGGATTTCTTTTTTTTTAAACGAAGACAGTGGATATGATAAGATGCATCATGTCCACATATAATACCAGAATGGAAAATAGTTTACAATGATGTTGAGAAGTCACCTGAATATACACATTGGTGTAAAACCTTTCAAATGAGAAATATTTGTAAATGTCTATGGGTACAGGTCTACATTGGAAAAGTACAAGCAGTACATAGTGATGGCAGACATTTCAGATTTGAAATATGTTGGAAATTCTGGCCATAGCATTAAGTCGTTAATGCATTATTTGAACATTAATGGTGATTGATGCTAATTCATGTAATGGTATAACCTAGTTAAATTCATCTCTTGATGATATATTGTTTGATTAAATGAAATGTTATTGCACATGCCAATTTTATATTCTTTTCTGATAACAAATTTTGTAATATACTATTGTAAATTTTTTCACCTAATTTAAGTTCTGTGTGCATGCTGCTTACTTATAAAGCCATGTAATACTTGTATGCAAATAAAATTCAGTTCAAATCTTTTGATTCATCAGGGGAATATTGATATTTCAACTCTGTGGTCTTAAACAAAGTAACAGAAAGGAGTGAGAAGCAACAAGCTTTTTAAAATTTAGCAGATAATATATTCCCCTTGAATACAAAGTGAAAAATACAAAATGAACTTGAGGTATTGCAAATTAAATTCCAAGTAATCCTAGATTTTCTAACACAAGTCCTGCTGATTTAAGGTTTAGAATAAACTTGTGGTACTCCAAAATAAATTCAATGTGAAAAGTGTTGATTTGCCTGTAATGACCTGTGTCCTTGTGATGTGCCAACAGTCATTTGTTGAATCACAATAATAGAATCCAAGAATATATCCTTATTTGAATGTCACTATAAATTCAAGTCTCTATTTTCAAGAACATTATTTTTGAGCTGTTTGTATTATGAGAGAAGATTAACTTGAATAATTTGAATAGATAAATTCCAGTCTAAATGAAATGTTGGACACAACAATTATACAACTGGATATCTGCTCAGATCTTACAGCACAAATGAATATTTTCTTGATAAACAAGATTATATAGCCCTCTTCTAGACCTAATGGAAAATTACATTCTGGAAGGTACCAAATGTTTACATGATAAAATCTTAGTTATAATTATATGGTCTGATACTAATATTATAATATTATATGTGGTAAAGAACATGTAGACCCAACATTTCATGAGGAATTTCCAATTTTCTGGAATCAGATTGATATAAACATGTTTGCAAAACTAAAATCAATGATTCTGGTCAGGTAGAAAATGAATTTGAATTTGGACAAGGTCAAGTCCAAAATACAATTATCCATAGTGTACATTGAATAAAAAGAAACCTAACCTACAATGCAGATTAAATATACATAACACTGAACATAGGATCTTTCTGTAATTATTTTGTGATAAACTGAATATTTTCTTTTTATGTCATTGTAAAAGTTATGGATCAGCATTAATAAGCAGAGATTCTGCACCAGTCATTGGAAATTTTTAATTTTATCAACATATTTTTACTATAGCTTGTTCTAATAAAAGCTAAACATAAACAACTTACATCTAGCACTGTAAAGTCTCAATAAATTATCTTGTTTTCCTTTTCTTTTGCTTTAATATTAACTTATTTAATATCTTAAGTTCTTATCTGTTATCTTTGCAACTGAAATATTGTTTTGAAGTATATATAATTTCTTTTTGCTCTGTGTTGATTTTTATATTTGCTTTCAATGTACATGACTTGCTTTATTCCTATAAATCTAAATTAATTGATTAAGTACATAATATCCTGTATTCAGTTCTAGCTTATATCTTAGTTATTTTCAGCCTATCATAATGAGCTAGTCCTGTCACATTAAAATAATGTGCAGGGTCAAATTTGTTATTATTAACAAACATAGCAAACCAAATTGTATTTTATTTCATGTAGCAGTGTTGAAGATCAGTGAGAGTTTGTACAATATTTATTTGCAAATAGGCAGTGACTGTTGTAGGATAAATATAAAAAATATCAAAACAATAACATAGAAAGACGGTTGTTTTTCATGTGGTGTACGTGCAAAAAGGAGAAATTGTGCAGAGCAAGGAATTGTCGGAGTTAGAAAAGTGTTTTGAAACTGGAATGATAGAGACAAGCAAAGGACCATTTCTAGAATGTTCGTATAGGAAACAGACACGAGATTGGTATGTCTGGAATACCCATGGAAAGGAGATCAACAATGGCAATGAATGGTATTGTTTGCTTTGGAGATTAGAAGTAGAAATTTCACCAGTCTAATGGAAACACTGAACAGGAAAGGAGATAAGTATACATCCTAAGACCTATAGGAAACTAACCGATAATGACATATGGAAAAATGACCATAGGATGGGAAATAGTGAATATTAAAAAACCAGTACCTATCATGAGAAAAATTAAGAAAAAATTGGAAGAGCTACTGTTATGTAATTTAATTACTTGTTTGTTATTTTTGAATTTTTTTAAATTTTATTTTATACCATGACATGTTATTGTAATGATAATTTTGTCTACTGGATTTGATTTTTTTTTAGAAATTCAATTCAGTTCTGTTTGACCTGATAAACAGCCAGTAGTTGAAACATTGTAGCTAATTGCTGACCTTGATTGAGAAATCAGATAGAGTTTGATGAAAACAACTTTTTTTATTCATTCTAAGAGTAAGATTCATTTAGTGGAATCAAGGCCATTTCTGGAGTACATGACAAATAACATTTGTTTATTGTTACAAATTTTTGGTTTTCCCAGTAGGATGAAATTTTGACCCCCATCCGGGAATCTGTTTTGTGCTTTAGTCAGGCTTATAACTCATGTTATAATAAGAATCAGTTAGTTGTGCTTTAAACCTTTGAAGCTTAAAGGTGTTTTGTTGTGACCAGTTTGAATTGAATTTTTTTTATTTTTTGGAATTAGTAATTCATTTCTCTGGAAAACATATAAGTGCTCCTTACTGAATTCTTGGACAAAGACATTTATTAAAAATTATTCAGAATTCCAGACTGGAATATTATTCTTTGTGATTCAACAAAGAACTGTTGACACATCAGGACAAAGCAGACCATCGAAGATGTCATCGCCTTCCATCTTGAATTTCATAGGGATTCGAACTATGATTCACTTAGAACTTTTTATTGATAGGACTTATATTTTTTAATTCTTGGATTAATTTTGGATTTGATTCATAAACCGTAAGTCCTTTTTCTCATTTTTATCTTGCTTTTCCTTGGGAAATAAATTATTTGTCAAATTTTACAAAGCTTGTTGGCTTCGCTCTTTTCTTGTTACTTTGGTATGAGTCTAGACACATAACAGCTACACATAACATACCTACCCTTGGAAATTCTATTAGAAGCCACAATAGAGCGTTTTGAAAAGAAGTTCAAATTAAAGTTGTTAAGGCCAGAATAGATACTGTTTCCAGAAGCCCAATTAAATATGGAGTAAGGATCTGAGAAATTGAAAAAGAAATGATTGAGACAATGAAAAAAGTTTTCTTCTTACACAGGTTACTTGTGAAGACGTGGTACAGAGGGTGCATATACCACAAAAAATGTAATAAATGTTGGAATGTAGGACAAACTTTTAAAAAAATTCCATATGAATAGCTGGATTAATTTCAAATGTTCAATGAAACTAAACTGCTACTGATAGACAAATTTTAATCAAACCTAAAAGAATTAGGAAATGGTAAACTGGGAAGGAGGAACTAGAAAGATGCTTTTGTGGACAGTATGGTTATCTATTATATTTAGCTCAGAAACATAGTGAGCATGGATGGCAAAATGACATTGCCTTCAATCATTAGAAGTCACGTTTGATTACATGACGTTGTCAGGCTTGTATGCACATGTTTAGTGTTGTTGGATTGTTTATTTTTGATTTATATTTATATTTGAGAAACTCGTTATTTAATATGTTGCCTTTTTTCAATATTGATGCCTTGGTTTGTTTTTTTTTTTATTGAAATTGTATTAACATGCACCTTCACATTTCTCTCTATCGATCTTTGTCCTGTTTTCCTTCACGTTCGCATGCCGAATCGAAGGAATGTTTTGCATCACATTCATGCTATAAGCATATGAAACGGTGTGTTTACCAATCTGGCTATCAGTTATTTGCTTTGTCTTGACTTTTCCATGCCTTTCATAAGTAATTTAAACACGCACACCATTCAAGCATGGGGAAAATGGATTTTGGATAGTGTGTATGGATTTTGGATAATGTGGGCGGTATGTTGGATAGCATGTTTGTGTGATTTGATCCGTTCTTTTCCATCTTACACTTTTCAGTTAGCAAGTATAATTTTTTTTTGGTAAACTACACAAGACGTTTTGGATAGAGTGTATGGGGTGTTGGATAGTATAGGTGCTGTATTGGATAGTGTGTGTGTTTGTGTGTGTGTGTGTGTGTGTGTGTGTGTGTGTGATTTCATCCTTTCTTATTCATTACGCCCTTTTCCTCTGATGGCTTGTGTAGATTTTTAGACACTACACAAGATGTTTTAAATTACAGTGTATATGGGGTATTGAAAAGCATAGATAGTGTGTTAGATAGTATGTGTAATTGATTTCATCCCTTCTTATTCATCACACCGTTTTCTTGTGATACTTGGTGTAGGAATTTAGACACCACACGATGTATTTGATAGTGCGTATAGGGTTTTTGATTGTATAGATGTGTTGGATAGTATGCTTGTACAATTTCATCTCCTTTTACACTTCGTCTGTTTTAGTCTGAGAGTAGGCGTAGGTGTTTAGACGATACACAAGACATTTTGTATATTGTATATGGGGTTTTAGATAATATATACCTATTGTCATGTTAATTTCACGTAGATCATACGAGTGTTTGTACAGTAAACGCAATGCAGATTCTGGATTGCATATGTGGTGTGTTCGGATTGTATCTAAATTTTATGTGCTGAATTTTATATGTTGTGCACTGGATTTTATGCAAAAGTGGGTATTTAGCTTGTACGTGGGGAGTGTTTGGATAGTAATCAAAAATAGGTGCTGTATTGCATTTGTGGTGGTTTTTTGGATAGTAATAAAATGTGGGTGCAGGATTGTAATAAAAGAAGCGGGGGGGGGGGGATTGTATATGTGACGTATTGGATTTTATCTAAAATAAAATTAACAATACTATACCCGTGCAACACTATACAGTTTTCAACTTAGAAACAGACTATGGTCAACATTTTCCCTATAAAAACTATTGACCACTTATACACTTTTGACCCTATAAACACTTTTGACCATATAAACACTTATGACCCTGTTAACACTTTTGATCATACAATACCATTCACATGTTAATCCTGTGGGCGCTTGTATAATATGGTTTGACCCCAAGCGTCACACCCATGTAAATATTCTGGCGCTATACATTTGTATAACCCCCAATACCCCTCCCCATACAACAAGATAACAGGTCAAAACGTAAACAAGCCGAAACGTACCCAAGACAAAACGTACCCAACTCAAAACGTTCCGAAGTCAAAACGTACCCAAGACAATGTACCAAAATTAAAGCAAAACTCAGCATGAGGTTCGGACATTTAGTGTCTAAGTTTTATATGTTGAAAGTTCCGTATATCAGTAGATACCACTTCTAAGTAAGTTATGAATAGGACTAGATAGTTTTGGATTGCTTTGTCTGAACATTGTAGAAAAGATACTGTAAATAGTGTAGCAACATCGTGGCCTTTGAAATTTGCTTTGATATTGAGAGCACGTGAAATAATTTAATTTTGAATATCTGAGCACATCATTCTGAGAGGTGTAATTTGCAAATAAAATCCGTTTGTAAGAGATAGGTAGGTATGTATGTATGTGTGTGTATGTATATGTATATATATATATATATATATATATATATATAAAGATAGATAAATAGATAGTGTGTGTGTGTGTGTGTAATTTAGACTTTTTACGAAGCTTTGACAATTTTTTCAATCATAAATGCCAGTGTGGCAATTTTATAGTGATGTCTATCTGGGGCATCATGCCGCAGACACGCAGCATCACGCCCAATCCAGTCAAATTTTCCTGACACCAGGCCGACCAGTCCTAACACTAACCTCTTGATGCTGAGCGTCATGAGAGGCAGCTGTTAGTACCATTTTTGTAAATTTTTGATATGATTCGGTCGGGTTCGAACCCTAGACCTCCCGCATCCGAGGCGGATGCTCTAGGCACTTAGGCCACCGGAGCGATCTAGATGGCTGGATGGACGACAGGCAGACACACAGATAGATAGATTAACTTTGTAAATATTAGTTGTGAATTAGATCCGACTTATGAAAACGGCAAATTCAAATCAAAACTTTTTATTGCATCAAACACAAAATGTGTTTATAAAGCAAAACTCAAAATATAACACAAATACGGGTTATTTGAGTTGGCACGAAAATGGAAGCAATATACACTAGTAAACACACAAGGAAAAATAACATTGAAGGACATTTCACTTTGCGGTGAGTAATATATAATGGAATATTTTCAAATTATTAAAATCCAAATAAGATACAAGAATTGTGTAATGAATATCGTAAGAAAATATATAAACACGGTGCTTACCATACACGCATTTCTGGATGTGAATACTGCCATGACATTATTTTAATTTACATCTTTTACGTATTAAAAACGTATAAAATTTCCAATAATACTCCAAGATTATCAAATTATTATTAAGTTGCACATACACAATTATTAAAAGAAACACAACAATACCATGAAGTTAAAATCAGTTCTAGTTTCTAGCTGATTTAAAAACCATTAATATTTTGGGGATCATAAAGGTTATACTGGATAATGTATAATCTCTCTCTCTCTCTCTCTCTCTCTCTCTCAGAAACTCAATCGTTTCCCTGGACCATATACGTGTCCGCAAGCTCATAAAACCTTGTCTGTAGTCATGGTGGCATTTTTATATTGCTCATAGTATCGAAATGTCGTTTGTTTTATAACATATTTTCTTCTCTGGTATTTCCTTTGATTGTTTTTCAGACACCAGTCTCATCTGTATTGTTACGACTCTGATAATAAACTAAGTACCAGAAAGAATATAAATCAACAAGTTTGTAAAACTTAAATATAACTTTCATAATGAAATTATTTAAGAGAAACTTAACAGTATTATGAATTGAATCTAAAATAATCCTAAAAGTTCTACTCAAGTCCTGAAGAATCGAGTTTTCCTAATGAATTTCAGATCCATGAATTCGCTAGTCTGCCAACAGTCCCATCATATCAAATTATCCGGAACTCCTTTGAATAAGTATTGTACGTGTAGAAGATATGATATACTGACAACATCATGTAATCGCGACTCGGATGACAATTAGTGATTCATGTTCAACAAATGCCGAAATAAATTTGGAGTATGCGCCATTTCCATATAACTCTCCATTTTAAGGATTTCTTAGTTTTTCGCGAATACTTGTTTGATTTTGTGAAATCAGCGTCGGGGAAATACTCCTCAACCCGAGTAGTTAGCCGATTGATATGGGCAAAAGTTACGTATTGCAGTATTGATGAGATTCCGGATGGTATGGTTTAATTTCATAGTGAGTTCAGGCCATAGCCGCATAAGTGTCCCTTGTTTTTTAGTAGTCCCTATTAAAATCTAGCTGTGTGGATCGATTGTGCAAGTTCATATGCGGTATTTGTGATGGGCGACTGGTAAATTGTGCAATGGAATAATTGAAAAGGGACTGTTCCGTTAGCTGGAGACGCCTTGTGTTGTTGATGTGATGATAAATATGGAGGAAGGTTACATGCGAAATGAAGCTTAAAATCGTGATTTGACTGGCCTGGGGTAGCGTAGGTAAAATAGTTCCCTGTATTTGGGTTGTATATTTTCACGGCGTGAAATACTGGCGTTACGTTACGGAAATGTAATAAGGAAAAAGCGTGCACTTGAGAAGCTGTACCGTAAATTTGTAGTTGTGATATTTGTGGTCATGCATTAATTAGAGGAAAATTATTTATAGTCTGGGCGCGTTGAAATTTCCAGTTTACAACAGTGGTTTGTATCTAAGTCGTTGGAAATTAGGGGAAAACAAGTGACTTCTAGCGGGTACCACGCTAGGGTTGAAATCGCTCTGTAAAGAGACCCCTTTGGCTGATTACAGTACTGAGAACAGAGAAAGTGCCATAAATTAAATTAGATTTAACTGGGATTTTGCATGTCAGTCAGCATATATTTCCAGTTCACTTGTCGGTAAGCGATACGTTTGAATAATTGAAAAACTGCGTTGTGTTGGGTTTCCGTCCAATCATATGAAGGAGCATGTAACAAAAGACAATCGTCGGCCTGTGATCATTTTTATGATAATTAACATCCTCGCAAAGATCACGGCATTGAATGTTGTGAAGTTTATGACCCTGTCAGCATCATGTAATCGCTGATCAGAATCAAAAGTTGCCTACGTTAATTTGGATTTGGGTGGAATGCATATCTCACTTATTCAGATGATCCGACTGCTCTCAACGTTTGTAGGAATGAGTGGATTTTAATGCAGTTAAATATTTTATATCACTCCTTAAAATCGTTAGTGTTTAACAAACACAAAGGAAAAAGAAATGTATCACTGATGACTCAAGCAGATCAGCTGTATAGATCATCGGGTCAAAGCCTAATTGGCCGTGCTTATCGTGGTTTACTTCATGCCTGTGATAATTTAATTTCTTTTTTTTTTCTAATTTGGTGGGTGAACTGCAAAAATTTGTATAACGTTTTGTAATAAATCGTAGAAATCAGTTAAATTTTAGTATGGAAACGTTTTGATTTATGAGTACCTTTTAACATGGGTACGTTTCGGCGTTCGGAGGTACGGCTTGACTTGAGTACGTTTTAATTTGGAAACAACGACCGTACAACATTATAAATTGATGTAAGGGAACATGCATTGAAAAGGACTTAAACATACTGTTTTCGATGTGAACATATTATTTGTGAGTTTAACTTAAAACACTATTAATCTTTAATGATTTTCATGTTTAAATTTTCACCGAAAATTTCTTGGAATGAGATATAGTCTTCATTTTGACAGTCAGTCAGTGTCTAATTTTACATCAGCTAGTGAAAATTCTTTTCAAAACCAAATTGGAGGTCAACATTACTCCGAATATACCTCGGTGCCGATTATTTCCTAATTAAGCTTAATTTGGATGCTTGTTAATGAAAGTGGCAATATGGGGGATAAAATAATACTCCGCTGGTACACATAGGCTTATGTTAGTACCCCGTCCACGAAATAGGGGTATACCGGAATGCTATGGTATCGTGGCTTTTAAAGATTGGGATGAGCGAATAACTTTCAAAACAAAAAAAAAAGAAAAAGATCTTCAGGATATTATACATGTTATATATGTCTATTTGTTGTTCTTTGCTCTACATTAAAATGCATTTAATTTCATTCAAATCAGATGACTGTGCGAATCAATCGATATACAGTCACCACGTAGATTCCAGGTTATGCATGAGGAGTTACTTATACTTGTCCTAACGTCGGGAACTTGATTTACGTGTTGCATAAAGTATAAATAAACTTGAAAAACGGATGCCACATCTATGACAGACTCAGCCACTTTACCGTCCAACAGAAACTTATCAGTGAGAATTAAAGAAATGCGTTTGTAACAACTGTGACCCGGGGGGGGGGGGAGTAGCGCCGGGATTGTCGCTGAGAATTGACCACCAACATGAGCATGCAAGTACATGACGACCTCAAACTGTTCAAACAACTCCAGGTGTTCCAGTGAAAAGTAATAAATCATGTACAATAAAGTTTTAAAGTTAACACCCGTCAATTGCAAGAGCCACCAAAAAACAAGAACATTAATAACGTCCTTCATACAGTTGGTTCTTGACAAATACGGTAATCATGTGATCAACTCTTGCAAAACCTCATTGGTCATTATCCAACGACAAACTGGTTAATCGATTTGTTGCATTGATAGCGATTGTAGGAAGATTTTTGAGAACACGGGGTACGGTCTTTATTTGGAAACCATGATATTGATGGGGGCATTTTTAAAATAGTGTACATGTAACTCGTCAGCAATCCCGAATTTTCACCTAGATGAACTGGTGATGCAGAACCAATGTCATGTAGTGTATATATAAGTACACGATAGGCGGCGCTACGCAGAAAACAAAACAAAACAAAACAAAAATGCCGGAAATTCCTAATACCACGATACCAGAAAACGCTCGTTAGGAACCTACCATAATAATATTAGTACCAATTAAATCTATGACCTTCGATTATTTAACTCACTGTGATAAACCGTACATTGTGAATTCAGTACAATGGATCCATTGAAATGCATTCGCACTGGTGATAAACCTTTTAAATGTGAAATATGTGAAAAACGGTTCAACCGGAGGGATCATTTGTCCGTGCACACGAGGATACACACTGGCGACAAACCATGCAAATGTGAAATTTGTGGAAAATTGTTTAGCCAGTTCTCGGGTTTGTCCATGCATATGACGATTCACACTGGTATCAAACCATATAAGTGTGATATATGTGGGAAATTGTTTAACATTAAATCTAATGTTGTCAGGCACATGAAGATACACACTGGTAAGAAGTCCTTCAAATGTGAAATATGCGGGAAATTCTTTTCAGAGAACTCTAGTTTGTCCGTGCACATGAGGATACATACGGGAGATAAAACATACAGTTGCGAAACATGTGGAAAATTGTTCTGTCTGAACTCGAAATTATTGGAACACTTGAAGATACACACTGGTGAGAAACCATACAAATGTGAAATATGTGGCAAAGCGTTTAGACAACGTGATAAGCTGTCGAAACATGCACTATTACACACTGATAGCAACCCATACAATTGTGGGACATGTGGTAAATCGTTTAGCTATAGCTGTCATTTGTCCACACACATGAGGATACACACTGGAGATAAACCATTCAAATGTGAAATATGTGGGAAACGTTTCAGCCAGAACTCGACTTTGTCCACGCACTTAAGGATACACACAGGTGACAAGTCATCCAGATGTGAAATATGTGGGAAATTTTTCATCCAGTACTCAGATTTGGAGAAACACTTGACGATACATACTGGTGACAAACCATATAAGTGTGAAACATGTGGGAAAGTATTTAGGCAGAAAAGTACCTTGTCAAGACACATGATGATACACTCTGCTGACAAACCATACAAGTGTGAAACATGTGGGAGAGAGTTTAGACAGAAATCAAATTTGCATGCACATTTAATGATACACAATGGGGATAAACCATATAACTGTGAAATATGTGGGAAAGTATTTAGCCACAACAGTAACTTGTCAAGACATATGAGGGTACACACTGGTGAAAAACCACACAAGTGTGAACTTTGTGGAAAATTGTTTAGAGATATCTCTAAATTGTCTAATCACTCCATGATCCACACAGGTGACAACCTTACAGATGTGAGTAATGTGGTGAATTAATTGCTAATTGACAAGACACACATTAGTACATACGGGTGACAAACCAGCTCCTACTAAATACAGGTAAGCCAGACAGCCTGACCAAGCCTAACAAAGCCAGACAGTCTGACAAAGCCTAACAAAGCCAGACAGCCTGACAAAGCCTCACAAAACCAGACAGTCATGCAGAGTCAAACTGGACGGTTTATTTATATTGTAAATTATATTGATGAATGCATTTTAAAAAAACCTGATGGACTACCATAATTACCGGCATGCTGAATTATGACAAAATACTAGCAAAGTTGGACAAACTCATGTGAATTGTTTATTATTTTAAAAATTATTCATTTGACTGATTATTGAAAGAAAATGCAACTTTTCAATATGTCTTAATGACACAAATCCAGACAAAGTCATACTCAGCCTGCCAAAGCCTGGCAGTTATGCAAAGTCTTGTTAGAACAGTGTATTTATATTGTAAATGATATTGACAAATAAATTAACAAAACTGAAGGTCTAGAGTTCAACACAATTACCAATTAAATGACCAAAAGTTGGGCAACAAAGTTTGAATCCAAATAATGACAATGTACATGTAATAACAAAGTCTGACAAAATCATGTGAAATGTTTGTTATTGTATAAATTGTTCATCTGACTGAATATCCAAAGAAAATGCAATTTTTCAATATGTCCCAATGACACAAACCAGACAAAGTCATACAAAGCCAGCCATAGCCTCACAAAACCACACAAAGCCACCCAAAGCCTGACATTCATGTAAAGTCATATTAGAAAAGTATTTATATTGTAAATTATAATGTCGAATAAATTAATCAAACTGATGGACTTTTTTCAACATAATTATAAATAATAATACAGTATTGATGAAGTCTGATAAAAGCATATTTGAAATGTTTGTTAAATTATAAACTGTTCATTTAGCTGATTATTGAAACATGTTGAAAAACTCAACGAATCTTTTGATGTTTCATGAGAGGGGCATACAAACATGCAAAGTGATGATACAAATGTGAAGTATTGTTGTAGGGCATGTTTGCCACATTAATTGCAAAAAGAAAAATATTAGATTTGCTACGTATACCCTAATGTATAACTAGTAATTGGGAGAGAAATTCTAAATTTGTTGCATCTCAAAAAAGCTTACAAAGCCTGACAAAATCTTAACTAAAATATTTATTATTTTATAATGTCTGTATCTGACAAACAATCAACAGAAATGGTTATCTTTCACACAGGCACACAATGTCATTAAATGGCACAATAAAAATGTGTATTTCAAAGTCTGTATAGTTACTTGTTCAATTCATTATGTCAAACTTGTGTCCTACGTTCTCTGCATTCTTGTCACCTGGCACCATGTTCTTTGGTTTGGCTTCTTTGCCATTTTCAGAGCTGTCAATGCAGTGGTCTTGTCATCTGAGGACATCACCATGTTTGTCAATTTAATGTGGAATTTCTTTAAAACAGTCATGAATAGATGGTGTTTTTCTTCCTGAGATTTTGAATTCCATACTGATTTACTTATTTTAAATCCCAAGAATGCTGTACTGAGAATAAAGTTGCCTGCCCTGTACAAAGATTGATGAAGGTTGATGAGATGGACGACTATTTTTTCAGTGAGTTAGTTGGTTTTCCTTTGTTCCCAGTTTAGCAGAACCTATAACCATTATTTCTTGTTTTCCATATTATTGTTTGTCCACAGCTGGTCATCACCATATACAACATATTTTGCAATTTTCTCCTGAATGTATATTTCCTAACATTACAAAAAATCATCACGTTTATTTCAATCAATGTATTTTGTAAGATTCTGTTACATTCTGAAAAGTTGCCCTGTTGTTGACTGTGACAATACCATTGATACAAAGATAATTTCAACAAATTCTCTCCTCTCCTTAGTGTTTTAGGAATTTTTACTGTCATTTGCTTTTAATTGGCTAGATTTTTAAACCAAATAGTTTTGTAAATCAAGTTTTCTTTGACTATAACTTAACAAAGATTCTTATCTTCTCGGTTCCATCTTATCTGATATTTAATTCTACTCATGCTGGAATTCTTGGAGTCCCATACACCACAGTCATCCCAGTATTGCACAGACTTGTGTTCTTTTCTCCTCTATATATAGTTCATATTATCCGCAACTACATAGACAGTTTGTTTACCGTAATTCCGGTTGGAATATGTTTCACACTCTGAATGTAATGCACAATTATATTGAGCATTTCTTCTGCAGTTAGTATTATTCCTCCCGAAAGAGGGTAGGTTGAACAGTTCCTTCCATTCTCTGAATATTGGTCATTTCTTCTCTATGCTTCGAAGCTTTGTGGCTATCCACAGTGCCTGGAATTGATGCTGCTGCCAGATCATCAAATGTGTTATGTTCATTTTGCAATCCCCAAAGTGTTAGCTTTCTTGAGTTCTTTCTCTAAGTGTCACTGCTCAATGTTATATCCGATCTTAATCTTTGAGCTTGTGCTAAATTATCCTAATCTGTGACAAATGGGTCAGCAGCGATATATGATTCTTCACAAGTGATGCCCTTACAATTACAATGACTTAGTTGATATGCTGACCATTTCCCTTTTACATGGAACCATTGCCAAAAATTGATTGGGCAATCAAATGCAACAGCCCAGTAATCCTATTATCGACTACAAAACTCCAAGTGACTTTGTTGCTTCATTTTTGCACTGTGGTGCATGTGTTCTAGTCAAGAGTTGTGCTATGTAATCAGCAGGTTTGTTTACTTTTGGGTTCAAAACGTTGATGTTATAATTCAGCACATCGCTTGAAGCCTCAATTGTCCACACATTAGAAATGTACCAATCTTAACGCAGTTCATGAGAGACTCTACAAACATAGGGGAATGCAACAGAAAATCTTTTGGGTAATTCTGCATCATGTAGAACAGGCCATTTCTATACAGGTACGGACTTTAATTTCACAACACATAAACTCACCACCACACAGTCCAATAGAAAGTTCATTTAAAAGACCATTCCCATCTCCTGTTGTCTTTAAAGGTCGATACGTTTGGGAGTCTTTATTGATGATTATATTCCAAGTAGCCAAGTGCTATATTTTCCATTATGGGAAAGCATTTCTGAATATGCACAGCAAGCTAACACTGCATGAAAAAGTTAAAATAATCTTTATAGTAGTGACAAATCAGATTGTGTCTGATCTTATTATAACATCATAATCTGTCCATTGAATTTCACTCTCCAGTTAGTTATTGTTGAAAAATATCTTTACCACATTGTTTAAATATAATGAAATAGAGTTTCTCATCACCCATGCCTTGATTAACCTAAACTTCTCCCATTAGGTATGAAAACAGTAGATTCTTAACTTTATTTACCCAATAGTCACAGTGTTCGCCCCATGTCAATTGTAGCTTATAATGTTGTCATGCAAATCTGTCATCAGTCATCATTAATAATTTGAACCAGTACTTATGAACTCTATATTTTACTACTTGCATTGGCATTATACCCAACTCTATATTTTACTACTTGCATTGGCATTATACCCAACTCATTATAGATAAAAGAGTTTGATGGGTGTTTTGTAATGCTAGTTATATATTTGCAAAATGACATGTACAATATATTTGCAAAATGACATGTACAGCTTCAGTGTCAATTGCTTTGTTGAAACCCCAGACTTCTTACCCATAATTCAAAATTGGTGCTATTTGATTATCAAATATTTGGAACATACTTTTGTTTTCATGGTTTGCCAGACCAATTAAGACTAGTCTTCTACTACTACTTTCATTTACTCATTTATGATAAAGTTAGCTCATGTCAATACAATCGCTTTTTCATAACCAACATATCGATGATAATAATAATAATAATAATGATAAAAATAATAATGATAATAATAATAATAACAATAAGAAGAATGTTGCTTACCATATTTAGCCTGCTTCATTGTGCTTTCATAGTTATACACTCCACCATCGGCTGTATGAATGCACACACGACTCAAAAGGGTATTGTCCAGAAATAGTTTTTAAATCATCAGATGCCAACCCGTCAAACTTTGTGTGCATCCAACACTTGCACTGATCACAAGCAAAGGAACCAACACCACCATTAAGTCCACATACAGCACAAGGCCAGTCTGTCTTTTGCCTTTTTCGAGCAGAAGCACAAGACATTTTATAATTTAAGTTTAAGTAAGATGTTTGTTAAATATAAGCAAGAAATATAATTTAGAGAGATATCCAATGAAGCTAACATGTAGCTTTTTTATTGGTATA